>SJVG01000790.1:0-17787 GCA_034774675.1 Scedosporium minutisporum
TCTGTATATTGATGTGAAATGGCTCCACCATCTGCGTCTTATGCGATCAAGCATTTTAGTCTCGTTCACCAGTGGATCAAGGGCTCTACGGAGCAATGTTAGCCTGTCATCTTCAATTGACTCGACCATGACGGGAAGCAGGGGTTGTAAGAAGGTGATGAGGTAACCGGATGAGGTAGAGTTGGGCGGAACGGAATGGAACTTGGAGATGGTTAAGCCAGTTCTTTGTTCTTAATGTAGAGGAAAAACAGAAAGAAAAAGAGGAAAGAAAAAGAAGAGGACCAAGCCCTCGACGGCATCGGAGCATTGAATTCCTCTCTGCTTTCGCGTCCTGAACATCCCTGATCAGGTCGATCTTTTCCATTACAACGAGCTTCTTTGTGGCTTTTCAGTCACAATTTCTTGGTAATTAGCTGTTGTTTTAGTTAATTAGAGGTTTCCTAGTTTCTTGGATCCTTGCCTCGGGAGGCTGTGTTTCCGATTATTCTAGTCTCATTCCATTTCCTTCAGCTCTTGCCTATGATGTGCCCGATTGAGGAAAGAAACTTCAGTTTGATATTTGCCGTTTCCATTGTATTCCGACGGATTAGGTTGTTACTTTCCCCTGTGAAAAGCCGCATTTCTCATTCCTGTGGGCCATACTGTGCCTATGTCGTTGTGTTCTTTGCTTCCATGGCTCCCCTGTTTCACCCTTTCGGTTCCCTTCCTGAATTATCCTCAGAATTTTTTGGGAGTTGTTATGTTGAACCATTTCTACTAAACTAGTTACTACAAGCATGGCTCCTTCCGAACTAATCAACAGAACCCTTGGAATGGTGAGACATATGACACAATTCGGCAGCAGATGGAAAAAGGATTCGTATGAATGCGCACATTGGGAGATTAGGCTCTTAACGTGAATGATTGTTCTCGATAACAATGCAAACTTTCCGCATCCACCATGGAAGATTGGAGAGCGCGATATTGGTTGGTGCAACCATAAAGACAACTAGGCTCCGTCATCATCATCGTGTTCCTCCCTGTCCTCGTCATCGTCCTCCCTATCCTCTGTGTCGACAAAGACGTCATCGGGGCCGCCTTTCAGCAGTAAAGGCATCGAAGGCCTGATGGCCAAGCAAGATGCGGCGATCACATCAGCTTCAACCTCATCCGCGTGCTCATCGGAATCGTCCACGTCTAGGTCCATGATAGGCGAGCGGTCGGCAAAGTTCTTGGCATCCTCCTCTGAGAGGTGGCCGACCCGCCTCGCCACTTTCGAGAGGGTTGAAGTTCGAAGATACTCCCCGGGCGAAGCCCACATGTACTGCGGCATCTCATTAAACCGATCTTTCCACCAGCCCGGAACTTCGTGTCTCTCCCTCCGCAAGATGTTCATACAAAAGGCAAAGTAGAGGTAACGGCGGGATGGCTGAAGCTCGTTACGGAACTGCAGGCGGCGACCGTCAAGCTTGCCGTCCAAGTAGTCCTAGACAAACTCATCCTGTTCAAGGGTCTTGTCTAGCAAGACTACCTTGAAATGCTCCTCTTCGTCGGGGACAATAACCAATCTGCCTTCGTTGAACCATGTCTCCCATTCCTGACTCATTGGAATGCCATTTGCCGCCGACATCAGATGACCATTTGTAGAGACTGGAGGGCCGAAGAGATGTTGTGCAGCGACGTCTCCTACATTGTACCTAACAATATGGGCGACACGGATCGTTGACTTCAGGACCCATTTTCCGGAAACAACGCACCACGCAGACTTCTCACCCTTAGCCGCATTGTACCGGTCTAGCACTATTTTCCTAAACCGTTCCTGATCCTTCGGCGTCCTTTTTTTTGAAAAGGTCCAAGGTCGCATGCGCAGGCGATTTGTATCGGGAGATGAGGCCATCGATGTACGACCAGTCGTCAGTATGGACTTTCTTAGTCCGTAACTCAGTATCTTGCATCTGGCCTAAGATCTGCCTGGGCGATGTTTTAAGTACGGCAACGTCTCCCTGAACGTGGGCAATGAGTCTGGATAATCGTTCAACTTCGTTGTCGAAGAGAGGTTTGGGAACATCGAGTTCCCCAGAGTGCCACTTAGCGCGGATCACATTGAGGGCCCCATTCCACGCATCCAGAAGTGCGGTCCTCGCTTCAAGAGAAGCTTCGACCAGCCTCGTTGTCCTTGCTTCGATGTCTTCGAGCCTGAGCCTCTTTCCGGGCGGGCTGCTTCCTGCGGAGATTTCGGAAAAGTTTCGCTTCGCAGATGTGACATTCTTGTCGAGCTTGTGGATCTGCTCCTTGGCGTCTTTCGGGAGCTTCGTTAGGATTTTATTGTCTAGAGTCCTTTCGCCGATAAGACCTTGGGGCCCGGGAGGCGTTTTTGGAAGTGGCTTGGTTGATTTGGGTGTCGCGTCGGGTTTGGTGGGTGTTGAAGAAGTCACCGTAATTGTAGGATTCTGTTCGGGAGGATTGGGGCTTGGTGTGGCATCCTTGTTCCCGGGGGTAGACCGTTTCTTCGGCATTTTTGTGCACAGCTGATGAAAATATCAAAACAGATTAGCTCGCTGGTAAAGAGATGGCAGTGAGAACTCGACTTGGAGGATGATAAACTAGTTGATGGATGGAAACGGTATGGAATTGATGGGCTGGTGGAAAGGTGACGGTTTTGAAGTGCGTGAATAGAACAGTTCTACTTTTGGACGCGTTTTGTGCAATGTACCGTGGTTTTTCCGAAGGTAAGAAAACTGGTCATGGAGAGATCATGTGTCAATTACCAGGTCACTTCTCGTGGTTGCACGTCTTGGCTCTCTCGAGGCACTTGGTAATCGCCCGGACCGGAAGAGTGGCGGCGAGGGGAGAAACTGGGAATGAACTCGGTGGTGCAGGGGCCGAACTGAAGTGAGCAATACCAATGGGCTATCGCCAAAACGATGTTGCTTGCTGAGAATTGTGTCTAGGAAATAGAAGGCCGGAAACCAAGACGATGGTGTCTCTAGAGCAAACTCAAACAAGCAGAGGGGTAGATTTGAACAGGTTCAATGAGCAATACCTAGCTGACGCAGTAATAGGTTGAACAGACCTACTCTCTCCTTCCCTCTTACACGCGCCTACTTGGGGTGCACAGTCACATGCACTTACAGTGGGTGTCTTAGCGCGGTTTCCCGTGTGTGGCCTCCTACTCGTCCACTCGGGGCCGTCCCAGACCGCGCACTTGCACCTTCCTTGACTATGAAGGGTGTGATGGCGCCAGTATTGACATCTTCATAAAGTACTGACGGCGACGCGGCTGGGCCGAGGGGCCGACCCTCACACACTCAATAGAGCACCGTTTTTTTTTCTTCCCCTACTGGAAATCGTCTGAATGTCCATCCGGCACAACGACCTTGCGCGGTCAATCACGTTCAAATTTGGTAACACTTTGACCAAAAAGTTGAGTTCCACGTTACAAACCCATACCGAAACAGGATCCCGTCACCTACTTATGCCCAAAACATGCCACTTTGATGGTGCGATCCGAACTAGCTTTCGTGTCTGAGACACCCTATTACGAGTGGTATTTTGGGAAATTCTGGCACAGGTAAACGACTTTGGTGTCTGAACCCGTTCGAGGTAAGTTCCTTCATTTCCCACGCATATTCTGCTCTGGGGTCAGTACTAACCGTAAACACGACGCCGCTGCTCGGTTGAGGCCCAGGTAGTGCCGCAGCAGCTAAAGGCGCTAGGATTTACCACGGCTATTAAGCACATCTTTAAAGAGGTTGTATAGTCAATAAGAACTAGGAGCAACAGCTGGTTCGGGTCGTTCACAGCTATAGCTCAAGCAGTGCCAAAGGCGAGGTGATGCCTCTTCTATTGTCCACTCCTCCTCTTGCGGACGAAAAACTCTTCAGCTAGCGAGGTTCTATTGAGAGAAACCAGTGCAGCCTGCCCTCACATTACACGTATGATAGAAAGAGGAATGGTGGTGGCCAATGGCCTGAAGCAGTCCCCGCAAGAAGCGGCTGCAGTGCAAGAACTGATAGATGTCGAACCTGTTAAGCAATAGGAAATAACGAGGAGGGCACTTACAAATAACCCCTTACGGGAAGGGAATAGAAATGGATCATGGAAGTGTCCTCCGTGGCGCTGAGAAATATGAATAAGTGGGAATGGGAATACCATCGAAACCCACGCAACACAACATCAAACGTAATAGTGAAAAAAAACACATTAAAGGTGATCAAAATGACTGTAGAAGATGTTAAATCTCGTAATTCCCGTTTCTAGGAATGCGTTCGCTAGCTCCACTCAAATTACCCCTAGTAGTTTCCCCCCAGCCGAAACAGTTTCCACGTTATAAACCCATAGCGAAAAGATTTCCATCCCCAAAAAAGTTTCAATCTTCCACTTCGATAGTACTGCCAATAGGGCCTCGAACCACTATTTAGTCCCCGTTTTCGATTGACTCTTATTCGACAGACTCCTGCACCACAGACTAATATTGATGGTTCGCCTCGAAACTGCCTAATCCGCACCGGGGTAGTTTTGCACTCTCGTAGGTCCCGAAAGGTCGCTATAGGGACCGGGGCCTAGCATGTCTTGTCTGGCCGGTAGTACGTATTACCTGCTTAGCGGCCCTTTAAATCCGCCCACCATCTGCCACCGACGAAATTCTGTCGTCATCTGGAAAATGCTTGTCGCCACGACTGATCATTTAAGTATATATCAGGAGTGTCAGAAGATTCGCACAGCCAATTGAAAGCCAGACTTCAGGATCCGCCTTGTGCCCTGGACCGAGGGAATTGTAAAAGGCAAGAGGTCGCGTGCTCCGGCCGAATTTTGACTCCTTTGGTGTCAGGGAGCAAAAATTCCCTTGCTTCATGATTCCAGAAATCTGACGATCCAAGCTGTAGTTGACTCCTTCTGTTAAATACGGCTCGTTTGAAGGGACCTCGGGTTCTTCCATGTTCCTGATTGTCTCCTGCGAAGTCCACGGCCTTTCCCCCCCTTAGTATGTGGTCCTACGTGCAACGTCGACATATCCGCCGAATCGTCCGAGATGAGCTCCAACGAGGGATAGAGACCCCAGAAAAACCCGAGAGAACAGCTCCGCCTCTACGTGCCACCGACCACAACGCCCCATCCTCGCCGAAGAATACCAGATCTCCGTCCCGATCGACGCACGATCGACAGCCTACGGATCTAGAAAGACAGGAAGAAACAAATACACCGCCAGACGAGAAGGCGGGCGAGGTGATAATAGTGCGGGCTTCCGGCAGGGAAGACCCCCTCGATCCGCGCAACTGGTCCCTGGTAGCAAGATGCAAGAACATATTCATCCTCTCGCTCCTGATCTTCGTCCAGGGCTGGGCCGGTGCGGCCGATTCGATGGCGAACGCACCGGCGAGCCGAGAATTCGGCGTTAGCCAGGTCACCGAGAATCTATCGACGGCCATGTACCTGCTTGGCGTCGGCAGCGGGGCGATATTTGCCGGTCCGTTTTCGGAAACCTTTGGGAGGAACCCGACGTACCTCGGGGCGACTTTTTGCTACTTGTGCTTTGTCCTGGGATCTGCCCTAACGCCTACGTTCGGGGGCCAGTTGGCATGTCGGTATTTTGTTGGTCTCTTTGCTAGCGCGACGTTGAGCATCAATGGCGCGAGTGTGAGGGATCAGTTCTATCCTGTGAAGAGGGCGTGGGTGTTTCCCAAAATTGCATGGGCAAACGTTGCGTGTAAGCGATACCTCTGCCTTACTACTCCGCCAACTTGTCAAGAAAAAATCGCCTAAAAATAAAAGCAAATTAACTAACGTGCTTCCGGTCTCACAGCTCCTGTTCTAGCCCCCGTTGCCGGCGGCTGGATAGTCTCCAACCCCCAATTGGGTTGGCGTTGGACCGAGTGGATAACCTTGATCATATCGAGCTTCGCCTTCATAATTGCGCTTCTATTCTTACCAGAAACATACCTCCCGCTTCTCCTAGACTGGAAAGCAAGGGAACTTCGCCACGCGACCGGAGACATGCGCTACATTTCCGAGCATGCTAAGTCGAAAGGGTATTTTAAAACCCTCAAACGAAATCTACCCCTGACTCTCATTTTCGCCAGAACCGAGCCGGCAATCATAGTCCTAGGGAGCTACCTCGTCCTACTTTACATCCTTCTCTTCACTTTCCAGTCCGGCTTCGACTACATCTTTAGAGAGACATACCAATTATCCACGGGGCTCACAGGCTCGTGCTTCGCGGCTGTCGCGGCCGGTTCGACAGCATTCTTAGTCTTTTCTCCCGTTCTATATAAACTAGCACGCAAGCACACGAACCATGTGCGCAGATCCTTGCTCGAACCCGAGTACAGGTTATGGCCGGCGGCCGTGACAGCTCCTCTACTACCTATTTCTCTATTCTGGCTTGGTTGGAGCAACTACCCTAGTGTCTCCATCTGGTCCGGGCTGACTGCTTGTTTTGTGTTTGGCATTGTGTTAACGAGCATCTACGTTAGCACGTATGAGTATATAATTGATAGCTATCGAGAGCATTCTGCCATTGCGCTGGCGAGTATCACCATGGTGCGATACCTAATATCGGGTACGATGGTGGTTGCGGCGAGGCCGATGTATCAGGGAATCGGGGTGCATTGGACTTTGACGTTGTTAGGTTGCATAGCAGTGGCTTTAACGCCGGCGCCGCTCCTGTTTTGGAAGTACGGTCCTAAGTTGAGGGAGAAGAGTCCATATTCGGCATGAAAATAGATCATATCCTCTGATGTCCCCATTGATGTGAATTGATGAGATCCTTCATAGCAGCCCCGATATTTTTGATAACACGCGGAAGCCCTCGAGGTTCTAGTTCCTCCATGTACGCGGCCTATTGGGGGGTAAGAGGTGGATCGAAACGAACGGAAAGCAATGGATATCAAGCAGTTGAGTTACACAAGAAAGACTTCACAGTTTTACCCAGTAATGTGGCCCCGCATTTGTCTTCTCTCCTCCATAGATTCAATGACCGTCATATAGCCGGGATTAAACTTCTGTAGCATCAACAAGCGAAACCACAATTGCGTGCTAAACCTTATGAGTACATATTCATCACAACTTATTCAACCTCAAATACTGGGGTGCGCGGAGCTACTTTTTATTAGAAAAGAATAATATAACTTGGATCATACTAGAGATGTTCACTCGGTCGTGCAGACAAGATGAATCGCCCGGGAGCTAGAGCTCGGCTTCACGTTATATCATGACGCTCCGCACAAGAAATTCAAGAGGCTGAACTAGGAGATGGTCCAGACATCAAGCCATATGAACTAATTAACACCGCTACATCACGACATTAGAACTTAGAATGTGCTACGCACACAGTATAGTGCTCAGGCCAACAAGTTCAGCCCAACTGCCCTGCCCAAAAGCGCTTGTCTGCACACCTCTAATCTCACTCCTTGAGTCTCCCTTCAACACACGCCCCAGGAACGCCGGGAGCCCTCCAGACGTTAACCAGCCTGAGACCAGCAGCCTCCAGCATACTTCTGAACCCATCTTCCGTCCTCTCCTTCCCGCCCATAGTCATAACAGCCTGATCAAGAACGGCCGAAGCAAAGTCTGCCTCTCCAACCCTCGAAGGCAAAACCATTTCGCAAATAAGAACTCTTGACTCCTTCGACATGGCCCCGGCAAGGTTCTTTAATATCTCGATGCCAACCTCATCGGAATAGTCGTGAAGGATCATGCGCATAAAGTACGATTTCGCCCCCTTGATCGGCTGTTCGGTCATAAAATCATGCGGCACGAGCTGAACGTCCGCGGGAAGTACAGCGTTGGCCTTGGCCATCTCGATGACGTCCGGACGATCTTGCAGCGCGCAGCTCTTGGGCGTCAGCTCTGGGTGAGTGGTTAAAATTTTGTTGAGTACGACACCGTGTCCGCCGCCGACGTCTACCAGCTCGACGACGCCCTTCTCGTTCTCCTCGGGGCTATTCTTGAGAGTGCTGAAATCGAAGTGGCCCACGACGGGGATGGCCACATCGATTCCGGCCATGCCGGTCTGGAAGGCCTGGATCTTCTCTGGATCTTGGGCCATGATCGCCCATACTGGTGTGCCTTCTTGGTTATGGGTCCGCGTGTAAGGGTTCCGGAGCGGGTCGTCAGGTTCGTGGAGGCCGTACTTTAGGAGGTATTCGTCGAAGCTGTGCATGTTTCGGAACCACTCGTCATACCTGACGGGAAGATGAGAATACATTAGTTAAGGTCTGTTTTTTCCTGCTTGGACGATGTATACGGTCGGTTGCTGCTTACATGGCGAGGAACAGGTGGCCTGGAGAAGGATTGGTTGTGATGTAGGCTTGGGAGAATTTAGTGTGTCTGTATTCGCCGCCGTTTGGCCGGGTTTGGTCGAGGAAGCCAGCGGCAACTTATCGAGAGGGCTTTGTCAGTGATAACAGTTCCAACCTCACCACCTCACCACCCGCGGAAAACACAGAAAATAGATAGCATTTACCTAGGACACGTCCCATGCGCTCTATGGTTATTCTCAGTTCGCGTTAGCTTCAACGCATTTGTCGTGTCTTTTTACAAAGGAGCAACAAACACACCAAGTAAAGAGTCCTGGACGCCGGTAGCCTTGGAGAGCGCTTCAAGTGATATGCTTCCCTCAGCTGGAATCGCGTCAAGAACCTTGTGCTTCATAAATGTTCGAATAGCAATTAATTCGGCCATCTGTCCGCATCCCCTCCCAGAACACCGTCCAATCAGTCCAAATCCCTAGAGCAGCTCACATCCAAGAGTTAAATGAATTCTTGACAAACGTTTAAGCCGTGGTAATTAGGAGCTTGGTCGGGGGTAATCAGAGCTCGGCTGAGCTGTCTCGCCTTCGCGATAAGCTGGACACGGGACATGTAGCCCTCTAGATCTTGGGCGGTGCTGTAGGCCTGGGCAGCCGTTGAGAGGTCAGCCACAAGGGCTTGAACCTCTTCGGGTGTAGGGAGAGACATTTCGACTGGCGTGGTGATACGGGGCGATATGGCAAAAGTCAATTACAAGGTGAAGCAGCGTTTCGGGAGGAAAGATGGAGAGGTGGTGGGAGAACAGGACCGGGCGAGCTCAAGCTGTTGCCCTCGGACTTCATCAAGGACCCGACGTTGGAGAGGACTCCACCATTTTAGTTCGCACTCGACGGCTCTCGCCCGGATCCTTGTCTAACCCCTCAGCACGCTATTCCGAACTAGGGGACGCCAGCGACTCTAGAACACGGGACAACCAACCGACGTTCGTTTTATGAGGCCACTTCAATACAAATCAGGTCCTTACGTAACTTTATTGATTCTCCATGGCTTGAAGATTTGAGCGCATTGATAGCTAGATCCGAGCCCATGGTTCGTCGTCTGCCAACATGCGGCTCAGCCTCAAAAGTGCGCAATCACCACGTTTCCTCATCCCCTGCTTACCATGTTGCTTTTTCCAATGCGACGATCTGCAGATCACCAGCATTGCAGCCAGGGCAGGGGTTAATCCCAATCACAGCATCCTTCAACCTATTATCCGTTGGTCGTCCTCTTGGTATTAATCACAGTCCGAGACTTTCTTCGTCGCGCCCCAGTTTCCGAAGATGCCGTCGCCATCACCACCCGTAGAGGAGGAAAGAAGTCCGCGAGAAACCGAGGCCGCGACCGTGGACATTGAGCCGGATTACAGCCAAGACGACGAGGGATTTTCGGAATCGACATCGAGCAGTTACGTCACTTCCATCGCATCCGATATTCGGAGAGGCGTAATAGAGAATGGACGGGTCTACGCGGCCTATGGAATCCACAAATCGTGGACCCCAGTCGATGAGGCAGAGGTATGCATTTTCCTTGGGACACCAATAACAATTGTGTGAGGATTTCCTTGGCCAACTCCTGCTTGCGCGCAGATGGATCGAAACGACATGCAACACTGCAAATTCATGCTCCTCATGAACGACGAACTGTACCTCGCCCCAATCGACCCCGACCCCCAAAAAATCCTCGACATAGGCACCGGCACAGGCATCTGGGCCATGGACATGGCCGACAAATTCCCCGCCGCCACCGTCATCGGCTTCGACATCGCCCCCGTGCAACCGAGCTTCGTCCCCCCCAACCTCCACTTCGAAGTCGACGACGCCGAGGCCGATTGGCTCTGGGAGCCGAACAGCTTCGACTTCATCCACGGCCGTGAACTCATCCTCGCCATCCGCGACTGGCCCCGTCTCATCTCCCAGGCCTATGCGGCACTCAAACCGGGGGGATATCTTCAGCTGGCGGGGTCGTATCCGGAGTTTCGGTCCGACGATAATACTTTGCCGGCGGACCTCGCGTACGTAGAGCTGGGAAAGATCTACTTTGACATGTCCGAGAAAGTCGGCGTCTCGGGCCGGGATTTGCTCGAGTGGAAGCAACAGCTCGTCGATGCCGGCTTCGTCGACGTCGTGGAGAAGATGTACAAGATTCCGACGAACCCTTGGCCCAAGGATCCGAGGCTGAAGAAAGTTGGCGCTTTTGAGTTGTTTCATTTCCGTGAGACGATTTCGAATGTTTTTGCGAGGGGGTATACCGAGATTCTTGGGGGGGATCCGGTTTATCTTGAGGTGTTGCTTGCGAGGGCGAGGCAAGAGGTGCTTGATCGGAATATGCACAGTTACGTTCCCTAGTGAGTGTGATTTTCTTCTCCTTTTAAAAAGATTGTAGGCCTCAGTTTCTAACCTCTTTTCCTTTCTGATCAGTTTTGTGGTGTATGGAAGGAAACCAGACGACAGCCATGTCCACGAACGAGCTGAACCCCTACAACCCACGACATAAGTCGGTCTTCCGTTGGATTGGATTTTTGCTAAATTCTCGGTTTTTGAATTACACTTTAACATGGAACAAGCGGCTGGCGTTATGGTGGTCGTTGTACTCTTTTGGAATGAATTTATGCTGGGTAGGACTTATCGTTGAGCGGTTTAATGTATGATATGTATTGCAATGTCCTCTCACTGGATTCCTGCATTTTATTCATCTGTGTCCCTTCTGGCACACTGCTATGACGGCATTAGTTTTCAACGAGCGACAAACAACCTGACGGAGGTGGTGTCAAATAGCTCGGGAAGGAGCCATGTTTATATTGAACTCTTTAGCAAAAAATACCTCGAAACCGCCATCCCCGTATTTGACCCTAGCTAGATAGGGCCGAATATCCGAGCTACCGGACCGGTTATATACAGTTTGTGGTACATTTTCCGCAGCAAAGTGGTGGTAGTCCAGGTCTCATGCCCATCATAGCCCACAACCCTGACCTTCTTCCTCAAGTTGGGCTTATCAACAGCGCCGCAGACATTCAAGTCTCCGACAACCACAAGCCTGCATCTCTGCCTCGTGAACATGACATTAAGCCGCTGCGCGTCGCTCATAAAGCCCAGGCCGGAAGCCATAGTGGTACCCATCACCAAAATGACAACGTCCGCCCCCTTGCCCTGGAAGCTGTCGACTGTCGATGCGGGTTGCATCATCCCAAGTGCTGAGTATTTAGGGTGCTTACACATCTTGCCAATCAGTTCAACATTAGCTGTGTAGGGAGAAATGATAGCAAGCTAGGCAGCATCAACTTGCTTAGACTTTACAAAGCCTGTCACAAAGTCAAGAGCCACCCTGACTTAGCCAGCACATCTCTTCAATAAGGTCATCTCATCAATAAACACCCGAGAGCCCTCACAGTAGAGGAAGAAAGAGAGGAACTAGTTAGGAGGATTAGGCCTTACCTCTAAATGCTGCTCCTAGATATAAGCCTCCAGGTCCTGCTGATGTCGAAATGGGGAAGACTAGCAATATAGTTTGCACTATACTGGAGTTCCACCTTGGGATAAACCTCCTTAGCCACCTAGTTAAACAGGCCCCCCACCATGTGCAATTGCTTATGTAGTTGGAATATAGGCATTCCTGAGGCCTGGAAGAATTCTAGGGGCGAAATCTTCCCATTGCCCACTAGACAGTGGATGAAGTTGCCTGCACTATCTTATTCAAGCCTAGCCATTATAGTTGGTGGCAATTGCCTCAGGTCGCCACTAAGGAAGCAGAGGAGTAGGGTGTTGCCCCAGATGCACACGAGATCAACCTGGTTCATGTTGCTGGCCTTGTCAACTGCCTCCCCCTTGCAGTTTAGTACTTAAAGCATATGTATGCTTTGCCCACAGTTGTTATGGTAGGGGTGGTGTATAGAATGTCAGTGTGGTTGACAATCCACTTAAAGACCCTCCTAACCAAGTGTAGCTGGATTGGACTAGGTCTTGCTACCAGACGCCACAGCTTGTAGACCCCTGTAGCCTACATCCCTCTCCATGTTAACATGGAGTTTGTGCAAGGCTAGGCTATTGTTAGGGTGAGGTTGATAAATGCCTTCTGTTGCCTGGCTTTGAAGGCAGATGAGCACCTAAAATACTATAGAGAGATGGAATTTCTAATGAGATTTGTTACCCTATTCTCCGCCTGGAGTTGCATTATTAGCATTGGTCGGGTTCTTGAGCAAGTGTAGAAAGGTGAAGTACTTGTATTTGAGGTGGTAACTGTGGACGGCTAATCTTTGGTGCGCTTGGTCTCTAGTGTGCTGGGGCTTTCCATTGTTGTAGTGGTCACATATGGTGTTAGTGACCCTGTCTAGATGTTTGGTGAAGTTGTCCACTGTGATGTTTGAGGGACTGGAAGTGAGGGTGGGCCTGAGGCTAGCCTGTATGGCAAGTGTTGTGACTGCTATTACTGTTGTTTTACTGAAACTAGGTCCCTGTTTGGGAATGTTAGTATTCTTGTTGGGAGATACTAATGTGGGGAGGTTGGTGGGAAAAAAGGGGTATTAGACATACTGCAACCACTATGCTGAGCCCTAGGGCTCTATGGCTTAGATATTTGCAAAGCCTAGCCTGGTCTTCAGGTAGAACTTCCTGTATTAAAGCCTCGATGTATTTCTGGTCTTTGAAGTCGAGAAAGTTGACTACTGGAAGAGGCCACGGGGCCCCAGACCTCGACTTGCCTAGTGTGAGATAGCCTATCAAACATTAGTGGGTGAGGGAAACACGACGCGAGGTAAGCGAGACATACCGGATGGAGAGTCAACCTCATCAGAGTATTGACCTCCTTTCACATCCTGGGTCATCCAGTCGTAAAACCCGGCGCCTCTCATGAGGGCGCGGTGTAGGTCCATGCGGTATCCATGGCGCTCATGGAAGCGAGCCATTTCCGCCGCAGACATATCCCCCATCACCTCGAACGCTTCGGAGTTTGTGGGTCTGGCCTCTGGATGAAAGTCACAGATGGCCTTTACCTTGCGTTCAAGCTCCCGCAACTCGACGTCGAAGACTAGGGCTACGCAGTTCTAGTGCTCGCTCCCTGCCTTCAATGCACGGCTGTGCCATAGAGGTTAACGCGGAACGCGCCGCGTTTTGCCAGCCGACGCCACACAGCCTCGTACTTCGCCTTGGATAGGGTCGTCAGAGCGACGACGACGTAGAAGGCCTGGTGTACAGTAGGTGCATCCGGAAGGACTGGCAAGCGCGGTAGGCCTGGGCGTCCCTTCCACTTTGGGAGCCTGATGATATTATTATCTATTGACCGTCAATTGATGCCAGAAGTCCCATAGGCAACCAATACCATTGACTATCTGAGACACACCAATATGGCAACAAGCTGACCAGGGGAGGGGAAGGCAAATTCAGTTTGAGGGACTACGTTTTAGAGACTGGCAAACTGCCTACATAACAAGGATATCTGACTAAAACCGGTGTGCTGGATGGAACAGAGGAGTTTGAGGGTGATGTGACTTATTCCACCAACCTTCAAGAAGTGTATATATGAGGACTTCTTCGCCGTTTTTGAGCTACGTGATAGCGTACGAGATCTCTGTCTTAATTGGGTAGGGCCCATGTTTGTAAAGCGATCTTCCTCGTCTCATACCTCTTGAAAAACAAGATATAATTTAGGATAATTGGAAATCCATCTCCCATTCTAGCACCGAGCGGACGAGCTGCTACTAATATACACAGCGTTCTGTCGAGGTGATGGTAATGATAATTGTTAGCGTGAGACAGGTCCTTTAGTGTTACACTACGATGACGTTTGTTGCTAACTCAGACTCTATAGTCCAAGCTGTTACGAGGCGAGGTCGTCAAGTATCATTAGTGGAATCACATACATCATTGAACTTGTTTAATAGTCACTAACGCATCGTTAAATTCAAAACTATCGAAGAAGGCAAAAAAGAAAAAAAGAAAACCGAAAGCGTCACGAACATCCACTCAGATTCCCCATCCGCCAAGGTTGACAATTTCTCATTCACAGCGGTGGGTACACAACAAGATGCCACCGCTCGCCCCATCTCCCAGTCATAAACTAAACTTATCCACGCTAAGTGATGGATCCTGCAAAAACAACGTGCGACGAGAGAAACGGATTTAGCCTGCGGTCGGGGACGGTAGTCCGTCGGCCTTAAAAGGGGCATAGGAATGAAGTTTCCGGTTCCATCGCTCAGTCGAGAACCTCGCCGTTGTAGTGGAAGTACTGTTTGGCAGCCTCAGGATCGCGCTTATCCAGAACGTCGCCATTGTAATGGAAGTACTGCTTGGCAGCCTCGGGATCACGCTTGTCAAGGACATCGCCGTTAAGGTGGAAGTACTGCTTGGCGGATTCCGGGTTTCTTTTATCGAGGACTTCGCCGTTGAGATGGAAGTACTGTTTCGCGGCCTCTGGGTCGCGTTTGTCCAGGACATCGCCATTAAGATGGAAGTATTGCTTAGCCGCATCCGGCTCTCTCTTGTCGAGAACGTCACCGTTGAGGTGGAAGTACTGCTTCTCGGGGGCAGGGGCGGCGACTACCATAGCGCCCAGGGCGGCAGCGACGATGGTGATCTCGTACTTCATTTTGAAGATGCAGGTTTGAAGTGTGCGAAAAAAAAGTAGCTGTGTTGTTGAGCTAGATGAGATTGCTGTTGTAACTGGTTTGTGAGTAGGACTGAGATCAGCAGACTAACAGAGGAACCCCGGAACTTTATAGACGAGAATGCTACGCACTTCGTATTGGAATGTCTTCACCTGGGTCCCAACTTGACATTACCCTTGGGGACTGTCATTGCATCTTTGCCAAATCTCCGCTCTTTCTAGGCCGAAACTGTCAAGGATAAGCTTACAGAAGTTTGTCAAGCTTGATGTAAAACCTCAAGCTATCACTTACGCCTCAGCAGGTGGCCCTTTCTCTTTCAGCCCTCGTCAAGCTTAAGCGGGTGGGAACGGTCATGTTGGAGACTAGAGAGACATAACTGATCAGTCGAGCCATCGTCAATCGATTATCCTGTGGCAACTACTGTCGGCAGCGACGACAACTCATTATGCTTACGGTAAACTTACCACGCTAATATCCCCGTCCCCTTCTTCGTGTCTGACAAGTCACCATATTCCACGAGGACGAGGAATCGGGGATGATCATTGCATGCGGCGATCGAAGCATGTATTGACTAGCAAGCAGCTCTTCTCATCATTTACTTACGCGTATTACATTGTCTAGCAACTTCGCCTAACTCATAGACCCAGTGCAATTCACTCCATGTCAGTTCGTGGTTGACTTGGCGTTGTGGGACGAAGTTCTGTCAGCTCACACATCAGCTTACCACTTTTGCACCCATGGAACAGCAGAATAGCATAACAACCACACTTTCCGCGTAAGATTCTCATTCGAAAATAGAAAAATGCTCATTGCCGAAGAAAAAAAGAAAAAAGGAAAAAGGAAAAAGGAAGAGAGTAAAAACGATGACTTATTGACACGAACAATCGGTCATATTCCCACTCCACGGAACCAAACTCCTGGAGAGTGTACTTTTTGCCTTAGTTGTCCATGCAATATGTTCCGTGTTAGTCTTTCCATCACACTCGATCTTGTTCACTCACCCATATCGAGACGACGGGTCTAGTGCAAAAAGGATCCATTCACCACTACAATACCCATACGCCCGCAGCCTCACGAAAAGAAAATGGCCTTTACCAAGCTAGTCCAGGGCTATTCTCCCATCTCGCCGAAGCCAGAGTCACCGGGGAGAACCTCAGACGAGAGCGAGGCTTTCCTGCCAGGTGCGAAAATTAATTTCGGAACGAGGCGACCAATGCGGAGTCTATTAGAGTGCGCATTTTGGATTGGGACCTCGATAAACCTGGTTCTGTTCGTTCTGTCGTTGGGACTTGCGTGGTCGGGATACCAGTACAAGGTTTCCCTGCGACGAAATGAAAACAACGAGCTCATCCGGCTTGTCGACTGGTACTGTATGTCACCTCTGAGCGTTATCGAATTTAATTACTTCCCGTCAATGTTGACTGGTTTTTCGAAATGCTTACGCTGTTTCCTTCTTCTAGCGCCTGTCCACAATGATGTAAACATCCCATTTGTCAAACTCACGATAAATGGCACGCTGTTGGACATGAACCATGATATATTTCGGCAACCACCATCTCCAGAAGTAGACGCTGCATGGGAACGCATCGGAAGTTTACTCCCGCACGTCATAAGCACAGAAGATGTCATCAAGCTCGGAAAAGATCCGACAAAGACGGCTAGATGGTCAGAGGACTGGGGGTTTGGCCCGGAGGCGCATGTCGCCGAAGTCGACGTGCTCCACACGATCCACTGCCTCAACGCCATCCGGCGCGACATCTATTGGAAGCATTACTTTGGCGACGTGTACCCAGATGGAGAATTCCCTCCTCTGCACAGGGTGCATACCGACCATTGCATCTACGTAGTCCTTCAGAATCTCATGTGCGGCGCCACCGCCGACCTTGTGACGGAACCGTGGGTTGAGGGCCAGATCACTCCATTCCCAGACTTTAGCGTGAACAAGAAATGCCGAGATTTTGGGGCGATTCTTCGGTGGCATGAAGAGAATGCCATCACGGATGTGGAAAGGTATTCGAAGATGAGGCCACCAGCAGATCATGTACCTCTGAGGATGTCTGACGAATTCAAGCGCTTGTTTGGGTATGAAGATGCCATTGGAGGTGACGCCCACCATCACGGACATGTGTGAGTTCACAGACGGGCCATAGTTAATTGAATTTACAACAGGGGTCTCAAATGTCAAATTCAAGACATGTTTAACCCAGTTCATCGCCCATGGAATCCCTGTTTATTCCTCCTCGTACGTGATAGAAGCCAACCCTACCTATCTTGGAGGGGAAAAACCCTCCAATATGTACATACATACATGGGTAAACTTTTCTTCTTTTCACCTTTAGATCTCGATTCGGGAGCCTAACGTTGTCCCCGTCACGGCACCTATCGCAGCCGCAAAACAACCCGAAGCAACCATGAACGGCAGGCCAATCCAGCCACCACCCATACGCAGGCCCCAACCAAAAATAACGGCGAAGAGTGGCCGCCCGATAACCATACCGGAGAAGGTAGTCACCGAGAGAGCCGTATACAAGGTGGCAAGATGTTGTTGTTCCACCATTCCCGTGACGAGACTGCGCATGGGAACCGGGAGCACGAGGCCAAGCGCATAGAAAACTTGCCCAACACTCATAAGACCCCAGCTCGATGCGAGGGCCATTACGGCGGAGCCAAATGCTAAGAATAGGCCCGCAAATTGGGCGATTCTTTTGTCCTTGGAAACTTCATCCATCTTTTTCATCAACAATGATGAAAATGCCGGCAAAATGAAGGCCAATGCCGCCAGGTTGACCCCCGCACGCAAAGAGAGAAAGAAAGATGCCTGTGGAAGAAGTGTCGTTAGACTTTGGAGATTCGAGTGATAGTAAAATATTTGTGGAAGAAAAGGAAGCAAGGCGGCAATACCGTCGCAAGTGTCCAGGGAAG
>SJVG01000791.1:0-17766 GCA_034774675.1 Scedosporium minutisporum
TCCTCTTGATCATGCGAGTACCCCTCACCGAGCATACGATTTCTCAGCTCACTGCTTCACCGTTGCATCGGTAATTCGTCAATCGCCGAGCCCTCGGATTTCTCACCGAGCTCGCGATCGACTCGTAGCTGCCAGTTGATCACAGCTGTGCCTCCGAGTCCCTCCCAGGTCCTCTCCGGCTACACTCCTCACACCTAGCAGGCTCCCCAACTAGAATCTGCGTGTTTCTCTAGTTCCAACATGACCCGGGGGGACGTCTGTATCGCTTCTGCCATGAGGTTGACCTTAAGCCCTGGGATTCTGTTGGCGACGACCTCATTTAGCGGTACTGAGGATATGGTAAATGACATTCTCCAGTGAGGCGCTTCATTGGGGCCTTTACAGCATTCCTCATGCCGCTTCTCCAGCAAATCACCCCGCAAGTCGGCATCGGCACTGGTATGCTCTTCCCCGGCATGCGCCTCGCCATCCAGGCATCTTATAGCAAAGTGACAACGCTTTTCTTGAAGTTCAGACCAAGGTAATGACCTACTCTATCCTCATCTCCCTTCACTTTTAGCCCCAATATTGGCGAGCGCATTACTGCGAGTGGGAACCAGCTGCACATATGCCTTGGTCAGCAGTAAAGACGGCCATGATCGGAAGGCTGCCGAGTAAAGTCTGTGCACTCTCGATCTAGCCCGGCAGCTTGTGAAGATTAAAAGTGCAAGAATGATGTGCTATGGTGTAGGGAGATTTGTGGCCTCCTGTTCTTCTTGGTTGATGCCTCCAATTTTGGATGTTAGAAATGATCACATGTGGAATGTTTGCGAGGAAAGAGAGGCCTGGCTTGGTTCCGTTTGTTTCCCAAACAATAGAATACACGGGCTGGAATCGCTCTTTTCCACCCCACATGTTTGCTGCCTACTTCCCAAATCTATGAGATGATTCACGCCGTCCTTCCTGCCCATCGTTGGCCACAACCATTCTTCTAGTCGCGACTCAAACCTGCGTCAACGAATACGAATACGGTCTGGAAGCAAACCTTTCCCGTTGTCTTCGACGTCTCCGCTCGGGCGAGAGTGCTTTAGCAGGCGATTTACCGCCTTTAAAAGCTCATCAAGCTCGCCCTAGTTATCGAGGCATTCGGCGAAGTTGCGATACTTTCGAGAAAGGATATGCTAACCGTTCACTAGTTAGGTTGCGTCGCGGAAAGCCTACAAAATCATGGGGGAAACTCACATCATCAAAATCCTCAAATCTCTCGAGGCAGTTCTCACAGTAGCCTGGCTTCATGTCATTCTTCGGCTTCTGAGGGGGGATAGCTGGGGCTCGAGAAGCTGCCCTTGCGGCAATATTCCCAGCAGCATCTGGAGTCCTGGAATTAGTCCTGATCGCAGTGGTGGCGTCTGCGCTGACGACGTAGTGGTGATCTGTTTCGTTGTGGTGCGCTTCGGGAGCAGCCTTGTGCAAAACTTTCTTTTGGAGGTTGTGTAACTCTTTGTTTGTGCTAGCCTTCGTCCCCGCGCGGGGAACTAGGGGCCCTGTCGCCTTCTGACAGAGAGCCGCAAGGCTGCGTTCCTCGTCGGGCATATCCCACGAGAGTTTGTTCTTGGACTCTGTAAGGGTTGGTCGTGTCACAGAGTGAAGAGGCACAGTAGAGCTGGCAAAGGGTAAGTGTAGGTCGGGTTCTAGAGATTCACTAATCGCTAGATTCCCCCCCTTAGTCTATTGCTCTAGTATCCCCTTATGTATCCGCGATTCTCTCCCTAGGTGATCCCATAGAGGCCTCCAGGGCCGCGTCATACTTCCTGTAGTTCTCCTGACCATGAGGTGATGACCATGGGTATCCCTTGTAGGTCTTGTAGGAGAACCCTACAAGTGCCCTCCTCCTGATGCCTTCGGTGTTTCATGAGTGCTTCCCAATACTAGGGCTGCCTGAGGCAGCCACTGGCTGATGTCCGGTTGCCCGGAGGCCTGTATCTCGGCCTGTAGTGGTCCCATGCCCTGACAGCCTCGAGGAAGCCGGAGACAATGGGCTGGACCATTTCAGCCCAAAAGTCGCGAGCGAGACTGATCTGGAAACCAACTTCACCAGGAAGCAACGGTGACGAGGGCGGCGATGTCTCGGGGGTAGAGGATATCCCAAATAGCATACCATGCCTTCACCGCTGGCAACGACGCGGGAACGTTAGAAATCAGCCTCAGCTTCTCCTCGGAGATCCTTTCGTAGGTCGGTGGCTGGTCTCTGAGCTCGCAGTTGCGCTGGACAATGTGTTCATCCCGATCAGAGGCGCCGCTGAACTCCATGTAGCAAACTGGGCAGTACAAAGGCAGCCGATGTGCAGTGAGATGTTTTTGAAGATCACGGAGGGTAAGTAGTTCGCAACGCGTGAAGCAACGCCGACAGCAATTCGGTTTAACGAGGCTCAAGGGGCACGCAAAGCAAGGCGCCAAAGGGTTCGTTCGAGTGCAGGAAGCAAACTTGCACAAGGCAAGTTGAACAATTTCAGGTATTGAACCTCGAAATTCATGGTTAGGCTCCAAGATTGGAGGCTTTTCAGTAATGTCATCCTCTGGCAAGGTATGATAGCCGTCGCTGTCTCCAATCCTCCATGAGTCCACATGCGGCCCCAGTATTTCCAGCAGGCAGGTTAGCGGTCGCCACGTCACGAACAGGCCATCCGGGGGTGGTAACTATTTTTGCCGTATCCTCCCGAGGGGCGGCAAGCGGCGTTTTCACCCGTTTAACCCCTGGAGCCGGAGCATCACAAGGATCGTGTTGTCTCTTTCTCCTGCAATAGGAAATGTCGAGGATGGATCCTGAGCCAAGGCTGCTTGCCCGAGGGGAGAATACACAGGATCCGGAGGCTAGTGTTGACGGTGCCTTGGAGACATCATCATCATCATCATTGACATCACCCTCATCACCCTCATCGCCACAATGCGCGCGAGCAGGGTCGCCGTTGTTGCCAGAGGATGGGATGGTCACGTTGGCTTCTTGAACTGGAGTTTGTTGAAGCGGGGCAATGGAGGTTGGCCGGTCGACCGAAACGAGTGGAGAGCCCTTGGAGACCGGACGAAAGGCCGGGAATCGCAGGATATTCGAGGCGGCCATAGACGACTTGAGGTCGATGTCTCTCTTAGCGGTCACACTTCCAATCGGAGCATTCAACGTAGCTGTTACGCCAAGAAGACGCCGCAAACACACGGAGACGCCCTGCCGAACGCTTTCAAGTAGGCGACAAAGTCTGGCTCTGGGTAAAGAACTACGGCTCCCCACGTCCATCAAAGAAGCTAGATTGGCTTCACCATAAGTATACAGTAACAGCAGTGCCAAGTTCTAATGTGGTCGAACTAGATGTTCCATCTAATATCTATAAGCGCTTTAACGTAGAGCGTACGACGACCCACTGCCAGGTCAGAAGACGGATGACAGCCAGCCGCCTCCCCTTCGCGAAGGTGACAATGACGAGTACAGGGTAGCAGAGGTCCTGTGTGCAAGATGGAAACGGCAAGGCCACGGTAGAATCAGGGAAGCCCTAGTCCGATGGGACGGCTACGCACTCCCGACATGGGAACCAGTGGACTACATAAAGGATACGATAGCACTAGATGCCTATGAGGAACGGTATGGACCGATAGAGGAAGCTGATGGCCCCCTGAAGGAGTATGACCACCCCCGGAGGAAACGCGGGAAGGCCGCGGCTAAGTGACGGAGCCCCTAATGGGAGGAGGGGGGTATTGATACCTCGGAGAGCTCAGTACCCCTTCTAGGATATAACTCTTTTCCTCTTTTCCTTTTTTCTTCTTCTTCTTTTCTTTCCCTTTCTTCTCTAGTCAATTTATAATAGACATATCTCGGCCCTACCGTGTAGCCATTACATGGTGGCTAGCCCGTAACAGTGATTACAGGCGATATCTACTGTAATTCCGCCGGGCTCGGTGGTAATAAAAGCTTTATTAGTAAATAATCAATTATATAAAATACTGACTTTATCGTAACCCGAGCTGACGGTTAGAGTATACAGTATCTATAAAAAGAAATCCACACTATATGGGTTTTGTTCCATAATCTAGAAAAATATTATGGAAGCGGAAGTTAGTAATGCTCATAACTGTATAAAGTCATAACATGAGAAGCAATTGAAAGTATAGATGCAACGATGCTAATAGATTGCGTATATGATGTCATAGCTGCGACACTGTTCCGCGAAGTCTGCATGTGCACAAGTGGTGAACACATAGGTTTATATACATAGCTTTTGGTGCCTTCTTTAAATTATTAGGAGGCTATAATACTTCCGTTTCTAGAGAACCGTTGAAATATCTCATCTAAGTTTTGTTAGAGTGGGGAGTATCCAAGCTTGTGTCACGGGCCAGCCTTTATGCAGCCCAAGAAGGTAGTAAGGCCCGCTAACCTTACCATTCAAACGCGTACGGAATACCTCCAGGGAGTACCCCATCTAGAAGCAGCTGAGCGCAAATCCAATCGCGCGGACAAGGGAAAGTCGACGTGCCAAGCAAGATCTACTTCACAACGAAAAGGCTTCGGGGAGCAGAGATGACGAACAGAGACGGAATCGAAACAAGTGGGTTCCTTGATGAAATGCGGGCCCATAGTCATTACTGCGTGCGGCTGTGGGGCTCAACGCGGGTGTTGGAGATTAGGTGGTAGTTAGGAAGAAGACGAGGACAAGTCCAGTGGCTCTTTTATTTTAGACCCTATAACATTGCTGACTTCCCTGACATCTCCCGCCTCTCCTTACTTAATAGCAGAAAGGCCCGGAATACGTAGCCGCCCTTACAATGTCCTGATGACCATATGTGATTCGAGGCGATCAGCTCATCCTTCACTAGCAGCCGCCCACCATTTCAAGCCCCTGTACTAGCTCCGCAGCCGAGCCTCCCTCAGTCAGATTGTGGGAAGCATTCCCACTTAAGCTGTAACGGTGATAATCCCAAAAGCCCATCTCGAGGGAGTGGAGGAGGATGAGGATGCATTGAATGAAGTAGTGGTGCCACGTAATCAAACCACGGAGAGCGACTGCGAAAATGGCCACTGAGACTAGGAAGAACACAGCACTGAATATTGTAAGACTAAGGAGCTTCCATCTTCGTCGTCTTTGTTCTTCCTCTTCCCGACCTTGTTCTCCTTCCCGACTTTGCATTTTCATTTTATAAACAGATAAATGCTTATACCGGCGAGATATGCATAGGCAGGTTAGGGCATAACCCAGAGTACGGCCTCGCGATGAAAGAAATTGAGTGTTTCGGTGGATATAAGAGAGATGCCTGCGAACCCAGCTTGGATTGTGGTGCAAAGTTTAAAACCGTATCTCCAGGGGCGAAACTCCCAAAGAATGTATCCTAGATGGAATAAGGTACGGTTCTGCGCTCAATAATGTTAGGACTATCTTCGAGTTAGGCCATTTGAATGCATACCGGGTTGCAAAGCAGGAGGAAGAAGGTAGCAGTTTTCCCAATTATGAACGTGATGTCCAACTTTTATCCCTCCTTGATTTCTGCCGACAAGATCCAGAATGAAACATGCTAGGGCCGCGGCAGCGCAAACAAGAACACAGGCAATCCAGGCCCAGGCCTCTGCCCGTGTGTTCATGACCAGCCCTGTAGCTTGTCTCATGAAACGGAAGTGCACCAAATGAAAAAAAAGAGCTAGCCAGAGGACAATCCACCAAGTGATTAGACCGTCGTCAAGCTGCACCCTGTAAAATGGGAGTGGAAGGGGTCGAATATGTGCAGGCTGGGGCAAGACTGGGTGGCCTAATTAGTTCGGATATCCTGATATCCCCTTAATAGGTAAGATTCCAAGCGTTCATAAAGGTATTGAGCTTATACCACGCCAAGTAATCCTAGGAAAGAGTTTGTTCTCCGACAGTGCCGACAGCCAATTGAAGCGTCTACGCTCCGGGCCAGCAACGGAACCCCCACAAGGCCGAGCGACAACCAATGGCCCCCAAGCTTCGAGTATTCGAGCGGGGGCCTGGCTCGCTGGGTCAAATGTACATCGAGCTCTACAAACGAGTTTCGGCGATAAGAAGTTGTCCTTTGGATCAGGCTGACAGAAACCGGAGAGGGGTGCTGAAAGTACGATCGATCAAACGGCGTCATGGTATCATTGGCTCCCGACGTTTGGGTCTGGCCTCCGACTAGTAGGCTATCCCTCTGGGACCTGTGAAATGGGAAAAGAAATGGGCAATGGGAAAAGAGATGGGAATAGAAATGGGACTGAAATGGGAACTGAAATGGGAACTGAATAATCCTTGCGACAACCAACCTCCCGAATTCCTTTGGAGCTGAGTCGAGTTCCCTGCAATGCAGCTGTAAACTTGCAGCCAGCAGGGAGTTCAGAGCGACAATTGCTGGTTTTGGTGCTTTAACGCTTCCACCTTCTAACACCGACTCGAGACAAGTTCTCTTTATTAGGCAACGTCTTCAGGACACTTAGGAAACTTGAAAACGAACATCGGCCTTCCCAGCTATATCAGTTGCTAACCTAGCAAATTCAGGGATCAATAGTGAAGAGGCTCCTGCTGATCTAAACAATCTAACCAAGCTTGCCGTGTAGCTCCACAAAATTGTAAATTGTTAGATTGCAATTATACGCACGGTAACGCGGCCGGCTTAGGGAGTGCACTATACATACAGCGAGAGATACACAGTCCACCTTCGCGCCATTTGGTTGTATATTGTTAGATATTATAATCGTATAGATTGCTGAGAATATACATTGTAACGCTTATATACTATAGTGTACTACATACTATGACATATGGATACAATATATATAGTCTAGCCTAGCCCTAGAGAAGACGAAATTGTTCAACTAGACGATCATGATGAATAATTCCTGCTATTCCGATGATGTGCCACTCTTTCCTCTCCGATGTTGCCCCACCGCCTTATCTTGTGAAACATGTAAGGATATCTAGCGTGCCAACTTATTGCGGTTCGGCTAACCTGTGCAAGGCAAACTCCAAGAGGGAGAAATCTGCCCATTGTGTGGAACTTCGGTTTTGACCGAGGATGCAAACGAAGGCTCATTCCAGAATCCGGTAACAAGACGAAGCCGGGCACCGATTGGCCGCTATAATAGCTGGCGCGGCTCTCGCGGCAATTTCGGCCATCATGGTCGCCACTACCGTGGAACCCGCAGGAATTCCTACCATCAGTCGTATCGTTGCGTCAATTGCGGGTACTACAACCACATCCGGCCGGCAGGGAGAGGTGGAACACGTACATGGTCTTAAAGGTCTATTCGTCAACATTTCTATCTTCTCGTTCGGGTTTTGTTCATCCGCCGCTGGATCTGGCGATCACGCCGACTAGGCTCTCATGCTCATTTTCAAATACAGCGTCAACCAGCTTCCTCACCGCGTGACGGCGTCCTACTCATAGCCCTTGTCGGTTATGTCTGATCAGAGACCGTATTAGCGCCAAGTGATCCCCAATTAAAGGGGGAGAATTCATTTCTAAACGAAGTACGCAATCCCTTCAACTACAGAGTTACAGGATTAGCAATGGAACATTCGAGACTCGATGTTCCTTCACAAGGCCTGCAAAGCAGTGCGCTGGTAGTTTATCTGGACACAGGATGTCTTTATATAAAATTAATGGGGAAGGAAAAAGCCATACCTTGACCTCCATCGCCGCCAACAAAGAGGTGGGTAGTGGGTACGGTGGTCTTATACGACAAATCCTCGCGGTCGAGAACCTCTAGGCCAAGGCATCAAATGACCGGGGCTAGTGCATTTGGCGCTCACCTAAGTCTGAGAGATGCTGCGTCGCTTGCTCGCAATACTTTCTATATCACCCTATAAGATCAAACTTGGTTAGCTGGGCTCCTATGTGTGCCGATTACAGCCTCTTGGATAGACTCTCATCACTTACGAGCTTACGCTTCTTGCTCCCTTCAAGCGGCTGGAAACCTCACCGGGAATAGGCACCCAGGCAAAGTCCTCTCTGTAGTGCTTGAGTTGATTCGCAAAACGTTCCGCTATCTGATTAGGAGCTCTCGTCTTGAGGATTAGCTGCCGTAGCTTTGTCGGGCCGATGACAATGGCATTCCTGTGGTCGAGGCTCGGTATGTCGGGGACCCTCTCGGTGATGGAGAGATCGAGGTGCTCGATGGAATGAGTAGTTACCAACTGGACCGCTTACCGTCTCATGTGGCAGCCTCTATTAGCTTGCCCGCTTTTCCCCTATCACTTAATAATGCCCGTCTCGTCCATGATCGCCGCAAACAGAGACGCATCGTCCCTCGGTCTCCGGCCGCACAAACCCAGCCCGGACATGCCGGATACGGTGACGCGTCTTTTCAAGAAGATTTCCGACCTGCAAGGCCGTCTAATGCTGCAGCGGCCGCCTCCTCGATCTCATCAGCTATCCTGATGCATCTTTGCTTGTGTTGCTCATACCCGGCGCGTTGACATTCCAACCATCTTTCCATAGGCGGAAAGAACGTCGACAGCTTAGAACCTCGGACCTCGTTGAAGCAGCAAACTGCCATGGCAAGGAAAGGAAACGGCAAGGAGGATCCACCGCATGACGCGTGGAAGGTCGTCTATAAAATACAATCTAACAATCACTAATACCGCAGCCACAAACTGACATGTATCAATTGGCGTCACAAGCTAGCCGCCACCATTCCTTTAGGCACTAGAGGAGGACTTGACTCTAGAGATGCCGAAGCTTGTGAGGTTTTCAAGATGAATGCGTCATAGTCGAACGTTATCTCATTGGAGAAAGCTATGAAGCATGGATGATTGAACCCGGTGGTGACTTTGGAACACCTGCTGTCAATGAAGACGTTGACGGCCGTAAACCTTGACAACATCATAGGCGGAGATCAGGCTTCCTTGAGGGACGGAAGAGATAATGACAGTTAGAAGTACGTCAAGACGCACACCCTGAAATCTAAGTTCTCCTAAGATCGATAATGTGACCACTACAGCTGCATTGCAACGATTGTCTTTCCGATCTCAATGCTTGATGAACCAATGACGAGCGGTCAGCTTCGAACTCCGCCACGAGTCGCCGCAGCTGACATCCTCTCTCCGTGCATTTGCCGCACATATAGCCGACGAGCCCTCCAAAGTTAGTGACGAATGCTGACGGTTAGTTGGTCCATTCCGCGACGAGCGATGGTGGGTGGGTCTTGATCCGGGAGCAGACGGACGCCCCTGAGCAGGATGTTGAACCGGGGCGTTTGTAAGTGGCTGCAGGCGGTCTGCCCCTCTCTTTCTTTCTTCTATTTTATATGAGTATATGGTTTCTATCAGATAGCCCGCGGGTTTCATCTACTATCCTACTATCTATTTTCTGAACCCGTGGGCCTGATGGGTCGCATAACCCACGGATTACCCGTGGGCTTTCCGAGCCTTACTTAAGACTGCCCCTGGCTCCTGGCATAGAGACCATTACGCCAAAAATGAGCGACGATCTGAAGAGGCACCAGCCAGGCCGATGCTAGAAGTGAGGCCCTTCCCCACTGCCAGACATTGTCACCTTTACTACGACCTTGTTACTCGTCAAGCTATATAGGGGCTGTCACGTTTTAGCTGCTTGGGGGGAAATAGTTCTTCAAGTTCGTCATGATTATTAGTTCTTTTTTTAGTTTAATTAATTTCTTTTACTTACGCGGGCTGAGTGCTGTACCGACTAAGAAGTGGATCTAATTCCTTCCCTCTGCAGAAGTTCATTGCCTCCGCCAACGCCGGAAGAACTTAATCTAGTGTTAGGGAGGCTAGTAGAGTATATATATCTCCTACTTCCGCATATTTCCTTTATCCGATAACGCGTTTCGTATTTCTAAGGTTCGGCCACCTTCATTCGAAACACCGAATTAGACTGGTCCTACTACTACTTTCCACCATTATCAGACCTACCACCCAAGAGTCCAAGCGCTCCTTCCTCTGCAATGCTCCATTCTATTGTTGCTCTCTGTTTAGCTGTCGGTACCTTCGCCCAGCTTCACCGATCCTGCAGTAAGCGACCGGGACATTCCTCAGCGTCTCGCGAACCATTCTTCCCCAAACCATTCGCGTCGAGGGTGTCTCTTCTGCAGGCGTCTATCGAATCTACATCACAGACTACCGTACCGGACACCTCAGATGTAATATCCGAGGAGTCCAAGTCTGAACAGGAAAAATCCACCTCGGAAACCCCCTCCAGCTTACCTGAGTGCTGGAGGCCTGGCGCAAAGTGGCAGATCGTTATTGACAACCCCGTTGACATCTTGAAGCCCCTCGATCCTCCCGACGCGCAGGTCTGGATTGTCGACTTCTTCCACTCGGTCGAGAACCCCGAGATCATCCCCGAACTGGTCAGTCAATTCCCTACTCCAATTTTCCGCCGAGGGTGCTTTTCTGACTTTATCGAGTCTTTTAGAAATCCCCTTCGGCTGGCATTGATAATGTGGTCCTCTGCTACGTCAATATTGGCGCTGTACAAGAGTCCGAATCAGACTTCGCCGACTTTCCCTCAGATGCTATTGGTAGTGGTTACGACGGCTACCCTGAATGGTGGATCGATACGAGCAGGTCTGTCGTTGTCGAACTCATGAAGAAGCGATTGGCTAAGGCGGCTGGGGCTGGCTGTGATGGCATCGACGGTGACAACATTGACGGATGGGTAAGTCAGCCCACTTGCTCCCGATACTGCATCGCGGTTCTAATTAAACCCCGTTAGGACTCCGATGGCGCCAAGGGCAGCGACAAGACGGGCTTCGGCCTAACAAAGGCAGATTCCGTCAATTATATCAAGGCGCTCTCGACCTATGCACATAGTCTCACGACCACGCGTGGCCTTCCACTTATGTTTGGTCAGAAGAATTCGCAACAGCTCATCCCAGAAGTCGTCGACTACGTCGACTTTGCGGTTCTCGAAGGTTGTCAGGGTTCAGGCCACTGGTGCCGTGACTTCCAGGGCTTTGTCACTGGCGAGCTCCGCTCCGACGGTGCCAAGCTGCCCGTCTTCGACATTGAGTATCCAGATTCGACCAGGGACAGCGACTCTGTGCTCACCCAAAAGGACTGGGAGTACTACTGCAACCGTGACCCAGCAGTGGTTGGCAACATGGGCTTTAGCACCATCATCAAGCGTGGGTCGGATCAGTTGGATGGGTGGGTACAATACTGCGAAGGGGACGCGAGCCGGGGGGTCTATAGTACCATCATGATTCAAGGCGACAGACACTTTATTCTAGCGTGAGAAGAATACAAATGGACTCGCGAGCACCTCCAGCTGTAGGCGCTAAAGTCATGAGATTCACCACCACTGCTGAACGAAGCTAGTCGAACCTAGGCCCGCCGGAAGAGCAGACGGCTTAGCAGATTGCTAGATTGTTATAGATACGTTACTATTGCGCTTACCATTACCAGCGGCCTTGACGAACCCGATTTGGGTTGTGCCTGTCGCGCAGGCGAAATGCGTGTAAACGCTACGCGTAGATTGGTCTCCGTCGATACCCTGAAAATGGCGGTAATAACTGTTCTCAACCTACTGCTAACCTTAGCCAACAATGATTTCTTAAACTCGCACGAAAATAAAACCCGTAACGTTCTTTGGCTTTCCGAAGAAAGAAAGAAAGAAATATAAATCCGCCGCTTGAGAAGCTTTGGCTGTCGGGCATATGTGAACTTGGAGGCCCCCAGACGGCGTGGTTTCCCTGGCTTCTGGTTACCTTTTTCCACTTCAACGCTATGTTGATCCTTCTGTGAATACGGATTGCATTAGTCGCTTCGTGCGATCGGAGTAGAACTCTTCGCTGATGTCATGTGACAACTGCGGCTCCGAGACCTCTCCCAGTCTCCTCCGGTGAAGCTAATCCTTCAAAACAACTCTAGCTCCACCGCATCCTCCTCTACGACCCTCTTCATCATTGGCTGCTGTCATACTGCCTCCTTCTGCACATCGTGACTAAGAAGACCGCAGTGCTGGGTTACGCAGAGGCGTCGGTGCAGCGCCTGTATGACCTTTCCCTGGGGGGCAAGAGGGGTATGGCGATACGACACGGAAGCAAAGGGGCTGGGTGAAAACCGCGACGGCTTGTCTAATTTGTCCAGAAATTGCCATGGAACGTAGGCGGTGTAAAGATATAATATGCCGGGCATAACAAACTCTAGAGCTGAGCGGCGAACTGCGTGGATCCACGACAGGCTTACCTGGAAGGAGGATGTGCAACCCCGGGACTTGTCTTCTCTCGACGTTGTCTATGCTCTCGAGCGACAGGGTCGGACCATCTACGGTTTCGGTGGTTAAACACACATGTGGTCACCTCTACGCCGACCGGTTTCTCTTCGGCATCGTCTATGATGGTATTAGAAGAAATGTACCTTCGTCTTGTTCGTTCCCCCTTTCCTATATATCAGATGGTCCAGGCTCTTTTCTCGAGAGAGCGTCTGCCACCAGTGACCACATTGTCTTTTCCTCAAAGTCGTGATCCATCGAGTGATCGGAGCGCTCGGAATCTCAGAGGATCGCCCATTGAGCTGGTAGGCAAGAACTCGACAATCAGAAAAGGATGAAACGGATTCCCATCAGATGGGTCCGCAGCCTGCGGGACTCCTCGACATTCTCGCTTGGTCTGATCGTAGTTCTGCTCCGCTGGCGTCCAGATCCCGCTCTCGAACCTTACAGGGTGTCGTTCTGCCCCAAAAAATTGGGCAAAAACAGCTCCCCATCCCAATGGCGACGCGTCAATAGTCAAGTAGGTTGGTCGAGCATCTACGGAATAGTCTAAGACCCTTAGAATTGGCTCTGAGGAAAGGGATTTCTTCAGAGAATCCATGGCTTCCTGTTGATCAACCGTCCAGATGAAGGTGGCTCCCTTTCTCAAGAGCTTGGGGAGGGGTAACGCTGCGATAGCATACTCGAACACCCAGATCCTGTAGAAGCCAGTGGTGCCGAGGAAGCCTCGGACATCTCTGACATTTCTGCAGGTTTGCCATGATCTTCTGGACATTCCGACCAATTGGAGGTCTCTTTCCGCAGCCACAGAGGTAGCCCACAACCTCACAAACTGGCCAGTCAGTTATATTCCTAGGCAAGGTTTCTCACAGCAGAGTAGAGAGATTTACGTTTAGCGGGTTCTTGATCGTTCTTGACCAGGGTAGTCAAGCGAGTTTGCCGGCACGCCAGAGTGCACCAAGATGTCGCTCTTAATAATACTCACCTAACTCAGGATAACACGAGGGTAACAGTAGCAATCTAACTACAACACCATCTATATTACGAGGGGTATATTCTGTCTTTGCTCCCCAGTTCCTTGCACCTTTCCAACTACATATTTGGAGTAAAACATGCCACCACCAAGTCGAGTTATCATTATATACTGTAATAAGCCGCTTACCGACGATTACTCCCATATGCAAGTCTTGTCGAACGTAGAGGACGCATGCCTCATGGCGAGGAAAAGAAACGGGCAGCTTACAGTTGCGAGGAAAATCTACCATGCCGATTTCGAGAGTCTAAGGAAGGCTGACCATGAAAATATCGCATCTATATACAGCGTATACAATTTGGCGGGTACTCAGATTCTCTTATATGAGTATGTTGAGCTGGACATTGGCCATGTTCCATTGAATACAGAGAATCAAGTTGCCAGTGCAGTTTTTCAGGTAGGCCTCAACGTGACACCTCCGATTAGTCTTCGACACTGACCGCCACGCCTCAGGTAGTCAGTCCGATACACTTTCTTCTCAACATATCGTCACCGTTCTATCTCGACCGTATAATGATATCCTTCAATGGCATTGTCAAAGTAGGTGAGTAAAGAAAGCTCCTCAAAAATAGCGCCTTCGACTTTTAACACCGGTTAAGTCCTGGACTTCGGGTTCACGTCTCAAGCACACCGCACAACCCCATCCTCATTGTATTGGGCTACAGCTGTCGCAACCGCGTTCAAATATCCGAACCTTGCAACTCCGTCATTTCGCTTTCGAGACTTCTTTCAGATAATTAGAAGTGGTATTCTTCCTAATTTGAACGTAAGCCTTGTGCTACACTTCTAAAAGTTATATCGCTCACACCTATATAGCACCCATTTTTCGACGTTAAGCCTCGAGGCCCCAGGTTGTTAGCGCTGCCGGTACGAAAAGCAGCAGGTTTGCTTCTAGCAAGCTCCTATGGTAAAAGGGGTGCATCCTACTGCGAAGAACTACGGAGGAAATTTCCTCCGGAAGAGTATAGGCAGTGTGACGGAGTAGAACAGCCTACCCGCTCATCACATAGATGAAAAAGGAAATAGGTGTGGTCAATGGTCCGTAGCGATTCCTGCACCTCTACAGGAAATTAGGAATGGACAGATGTCGGATCTGTTGATCAAATATGGTAGAACATGTAAGGAACAGACCTCTGAATAGGGAGAGGTGAAGAATCATATGAGTGTCTAATGTAGCTCGTTGGACGATCAATTCCACAATCGTAGAGAAATTCATACATTGGCTCTGAGTACACAGGGAAATACCTGCAATGGCCTAGTTCCCATCTACACTAGCGCCGAGATAGTCATGACAGAGAGTCAAAAGGGCAACCTCAGTCTTGGATCCAATAGACGTTTTCCCTTCGCCTTGGTCTCCTTCGAAAGCGGTGTGGAGTTGACGGCATTTGACTGAATGAGGAGCTGCTTCACAGAGGTGCTGAGACTCTCGGAGAATTTAGTGGCGTTTGGTACTGTAGGATTAGAGCCCGTAGCAACCTCAACAGCCGTTGTCTTCTATACATTAGCGAGAGGTTTGCCACCGCCACCGAAACCGAGAGCCTGGCCAAGGGATTGTTAGATTGGGCTCGTTAGACCTAATCCACCGAGGTGCTTTCTCGGACTTTGTGTTTCTATTGATATCAAATGGGTGTCAACCTGGCGAAGCTGAGGAAGCTTCGGTGCTGTGGCCTGCTATTTAGCGACAAGGATAACGATGTCCACGAAGACATCAAAGTGGGTATGAAGATCGAATACAGGGATGTCAATACTAGGTCGACCACCCCCTTCCTTTTCGACCCCCTTCCACACACCCACATATTTCGCACGCCCGATGTGTCGACTGTACACCCCACACACCTTCCTTCCCCTGTACGAAGTAGTGGGATACGGAGTCACTACAGAGTACCATGGGCTATTTACCTTCTCCAGAATTTGTTTCGGCCAGCCGAAAAACAACCGCCGCGAAAGTGAAGAAAGACTCGTGTCAGATCGGGCGGGGCCGCTTCTGACTGTAAGAGGCCGGGGCAAAGAGTGCAGAGCCGCACGAATGCTTGCCTACTTGTGGGCCAATCATGAGTGGCGTAATGCCCCCGGCCGACAGAGAACCGGTATATGGCCTCATCTAGCTCGTCTCCTTATCCTTCCTCTGCTCTTCGCCCTCGCTATCGTCGCTTCCTAGCACTTGGATGAAATGGTCTCTCAGTTTCTGCTACGGGGGTAGAGCCACAGTGCCTTGCCCTTGTCCTTGTCTGGCAGAGGAGGGAACAGCCCTTCGATAAGGCTTGGTTCAGAATCTGGCGTAGCCTCGCTTATCCTTGAGCTGGCTGAAGTCCTCCAATATGCTTGCCAAATGTTTGTTGGTCTTAATGTTGCTGCTTCTCTTCCGCTTTACCCTCGGCTGTCTCCGCCTGCGCACCTTCTCTACTGCTCTATCAGTAGTCTTTGGCATCGCAACCAAGCCACATGTTCTTAAACTCTGGGTCTATCTCGTAAAATAGCGATGGATTATCGTAATATACGTGCATCATATATCCTTTGCGCCTGGTGATGATAATCTGGCGCGCTTCCTTGAGCTCGGCAAGGGCGCATTCACAGTCAGGCCATCCATCTTTAAGCTCGTCCACAGAGACTCCTGACGGGTCTTTGCGTTGCTGCAGGAAACTGAGCAATGATACTTGGTCATTGGCATGAGCGATTTTTGGCCGATAAGTGTACGTCGGGGCCGTCGTCTCATAGGTGAGTCCAACGCAAGGATGACTGTGAAGCATCGAGGCAAATGTCTCTTTGTATTCTGTCGCGCCGACTGGGAGCCACTTGGAGCTAGGATCGCGTCCCAGAGGCCGTGTATCTTGAGTTTCTTCGCGATCTTGTCAATGCCTCTAAGCACATCCTCTTCGAATCTCTTGCAAGTAGAGATACCGAACCACAGTATCGAATGACTCAATCGGAATCGACGGTGATAGCTTCCAAGTCACTGCCTAAGGACTAGCCGATAACTTTTCCATAAAGTAAGGGCTTCTTGAGGACAATAGGAACTTGTGTAATTTATACGAGTGACTGGCTGCGTGCGTGATAACAGTGGTATCTGCTGTCTCATGGACAGAGCGGGATAGCAAGGAGCCTAGGTGTGCTGACCAAGTTCGGACGGGGTTGGCCGTCCTGTTGAAGTCATGTTCCGATATAAGCATACGGACCCTGCTATTGAGCGCATTGTGGATACCGCGCTCGCCTTGAAATTGTTTCGCTCGGCCAATGCACCTGAAGAAAAGCATAAGCGTTGATAACAGTGTCTCTGAAGGGGAAACGAACCGGACTCAAGAAGTAGTTCAACCAGCTCGTAATGCCCACAGAGGCTTGCCTAACGCCGTTTCACAACCGGGAAAGCTACATTAAACGGCCTTCTTTTCCGTACGGATGTAAATACTAGAATGGCGTGACGCGTGTCCCGACGTTGAAAATGTTTTCTCGCATCCGTGGCTATCACGATAGCGGCAAGGGTGTCGCTTAGCCGAACACTTTGGAACAGCCGGAGTACGAGCAAACCCAACTCTCTGGAAGGTGGAAGGTGAGGTTAGCAGCTCGTTGTTGCTTGGGCGAGTGGGAGGGTATGTATGATCTGCTGGCTCGTCATTCAACAGCGAAACATGCCGCCCACATGCGTCCTGGATGTACATGGTTAAGTGACTCAACAATGAGAGGCCAACAAAATGGATGTGAAAAGTGGGTGTTCGAGCCCCTTTATGTTTGTTAATGGGATCACCTCTTCTCATAAGATAATGTGATTGTCAGATTGACTGCTGTTGTGAGGTCGATGAGGCAACAATCAACCAATCAATCAATCAATCAATCAATCAATCTAACAATTAATATGGACAAGGTATCTTGATTTTTACACATTCGGAGGACCGCTGGTCCCACCCCGGCGGAATACTACTGGTGAGACCAAGACAAGCGAAAACAACTCCGAGGCTCTCGACCATCTTTGATCACAACCTCTGGCAGGCTTTTACTCTATGAGAGTGACCAAGGCCTTCACCCGCAAGCATAGACTGATGCCTCAACCACTCGACCGAATCCCTCTTGTTTGAGGCAATGGATTGGGTTTGATGATATTGTTATACCTACGGGAATAGCAGGCGATAAATACGGTTAGTGTTGACCCTGCACCCCCCATCTGCGTCGACGCCCACTACAAAGAAACCAAGACGGACACCACAAGGCCCACCAGGTGGGCGTTCGATTCACCGGAGGGGCGTGAATTCGCGGATCATGAGATGGGCGGAGAATCGGAGGAGTTGGTGGCGACTGTACGAGAGGAGGGGAAATAGAAGATAGAAGATGACAGTGGCTATTTGGGCTGTTGGAATTTGGGGTGGCCGAAAGGGGGGGTCCCCTCTTTTCGACCTTTTGAGGCTCACAAACCATCGACTGTCATTGAAAACGTGGATAGTTGTTCCGGAATCAAGAATGACAGAGTGATGGCTCAAAACTGACACCTTGAGGGAGCAGCAGTTGTGCTACGCCTCGGTAGAAGCCCGGGCTAGCGCCCGGGCCATTTAACGCGC
>SJVG01000792.1:0-17766 GCA_034774675.1 Scedosporium minutisporum
CCCCACACCCCCCAAACACCGCGACTCACCCCGCGGATCCTACACCCAAGAAATCGCGACGCCGAGAGGCGTCCGTTCGTAAAAACCTGTGCTGCTAACCTCCGAATTTTCCTGGTTTTTTTTTTCCCCAACCGCGGTGAATCCCGACCCGATTTCATCGACGCCCCCGGATGAATCAGATTGATTTGATCCCTTCAGCCACGTGGAAAACGAATCTTCATTCACCAGTCTAGTCCTGTCGTGCCAAAACCTGTCCTTAATATGTGTCGAGAATGGAAACTGCCCGGGTCTGCAATGGAAGGCAGAAATGGTGACACAAAGACTTAGACCGATCATACTTGCAACGTACATTGATGTAGTTCTCTCGTCGTCACGACCAGCAATGGGATGGGACAGGATGGCAAACATATGCCGGCATAACTTACGGCCTTCACAGAATATCGCATAAACCGGCAAGAAGGCAATCGTAGACTCGGAGACCTTGGCATTTCGAAGCCACCAGCATTAATGATTGAAAATATTATTTTGTCTATGAAGTAATTGATCCCTCGACCAGCCTCGAAAATAAGACAATATTGTCACCCCCATACCCTTCGGCTTCGTAATTGATGATACACGTATTGGCCCCAGCCCTTCTCCATTCAAGATGTAAACTCCGCTCCGACAAACCCAAGGCTAAGCCGCCATCCATGTAAATAATAACCTGCCCTTTTCGCTCCCTGACAATGGAATAGAGACAAGGAATCATCAAAAAGTAAATTAGTTAACGAGTATTCACAAAATTGATTCTGGCTAAAGAAGAGCAAGAGCAAAGGGGACATAAGCTTCTAAAAGAAGCAGAGAGAAAAAAATAAAGTCGATTATGCAACAGCTGCATAGCGATTTTCTGAATTGTAGTGCCGCTCAATGTCGATTGGCTCGATCAGGAGGAGGCGGGAGCTTCGCGGGAATCATATCCACATCTGACCCCGAATCTGAGTCACTATCAGACCCTCCACCAGCAGCACTCTGAGACAACCGCGGCAGCTTCACCGGCCACTTCAATGTCGATGGAGTTGCTAGAGCAGGGCCTTCAGTCCGGAAGCGCTTCGGGGTCGCCGGGGGGATCACCAATTGGCTAGGGCGAGCGCTACGGTGATGTGACGGCGGCCTGCCCAACGACGAAGGCGTGCCGCCGCGAGTTGGATCGACTCTCTCCGGAACCGCTGGCGTACCCATTAACCCAGAATGGCTCAACGGTGCAGCAACATCGGCCGTCGCTGCTCCACGCGTTGGGGTCTGCTGAACACGGTAATGGCCACTCGGAGGGCCATCAAGCTGCGTCGGGTGAGAATCTCCACCCACGCTCACACGAGCCTTCTTACTGTGGTGCCAATCAGAAGAACTTGGCGTGGTGGCTCTACTCGGAGTGCTGGTGAGAAGCCGCGCACGCCACTCTGCAACTTCAGCCTTGCTCCTCCTCTCGCGCAACCTGACCCCGTATTTCTTGCGAACCATGGACTGCTTAGTGGCCAGGCTGTTCTTCAGATTATCCAGTCGAACCTTTAACTGGCCCATGTCTGTAATTTCCGCCTGTGCTTGGCGCATTTTCTCACCATACGACTGGTCCGCTTCCAGGAGCTCAGCATTCAGTTCGCTCAATTTTGCCGGAGTTAGATGAGCATAGGGGTCATATTGCCCCGTTTGCGTCGTCGCAGGTCCTGGGGTCGCCGGTTTTGGCGTAGTGCCTTGGGCCGGAGACGTCGCGGCTGCATGCTGGATCGCACTGGTGGGCGGGTGGTGTATCGGTGCGCTCCGCGGGGGAGCAGGCGCTCGCGCTGCCCCTATACCGTTCTGAAACTTGATAACTAGGGGTGTTGCGCTAGGTGGTTGTGGTTGCGGTTGCGATTGTGAGTGTGGTTGTGCGTGAGGTGGTGCTGGTACGGGTGGAGGAACTAGCGTCGCTGGCCGTGGGACGGGGCTGCTTTCGCCGGATGAGATGACGATAGGCGACCCAGATCGATCCTTTTCATCGCGGCCCTGGGCCCCTGGCTCGCTACCACACACCGCATTCTGAATATGATAGTCGGCACCATACCTCGTCGAAAAGCACTGGCCACATTGAGGACAGGAATAGTTTGTAGGTGGCTTTGTGCATATCTTCTTTCTCACGTGCTACAGAGGCAGGATTGGGTCAGAACGAAGCCTACTATCACGATTCAGAAACCAAAGCACATGGAAGAAACTTACATGATCCCGCACGGCTACGACAGCGAACTGCCGGTGGCAGAGTGGGCAAGAGAGAGGAGCACAAGCGCTAGCGATCGGCGCTGGTGGATTCGGGGAAGGGAGGGGGGCTTGGCCGTTGAGCGGCGCCGGTGCCGTTTTCATTGCCTTGGCTACGGCGGGTGCATCCTGAGCACCGTCCTCGATGATGTCATTTGCATCATAACCGAGGCGCTCAGCCCGCGCCAGCATGTTTAGCAGTGGCCTCGCACCGATAGTGTCCAGCCGTCGTCTCATGGCCTTGTCGAGAAGGCTATCGGGAGCCCTGGAAACAATGAGGTCCTCCATCTTACCGAGGAGCTCAGGGGTAGCTTGGCTTAATAATTCCGTGCCTGCCATTCTCATAAACTTGTTTCCGAGGAGCTTCGCTGTTGTTTTTACGGTGCTTAGAGTTGCTCGATCCAGCGCCGCGTTCATCTGGCGACGTGTGTCATTAGTTTTGCCCTGTCACTCGAATAGCGCTATGGCACATGATGAAAGTGACTTACCACAAAGGAAAGGTGAGCCTCCTGTCCCGCCAGTGATCTTTCCCAGGTGTCTCTAACGATGCGCCGAAGCGCCTGGGGTGTGACCTTGATAATAACATTGTACAATTCATTGCACTGATCGGCCAAGAGCTGGGAGGGGATCGAGGTATCGTCCAACAGTGGGAAGCCGAGGCCAGCGATAACATTCTCCGCTGTGTACGGTCCTTTGCCTGGAGCGGGCAAGATAACGCTTCCCTGGCTGGGCACTCCTCCGGGAACTACAGACGCAGTCGGAGGAGTTGCGTTGGGAGGGTTAGGTTGTGGCACGGGGGGCATAGACTGAGGTCGAGTGGGTTGCGTAGCGGCGTTGGGCGGTGAACGTTGCGGCTCCGAGATCTGACGTTGAGAAGGAGGGTTAAGCGCCACGCCGGATCCTACAACTGGGAGGGAAGGAGAAATGATCTGAGGCCCCGAAGTTTCGCTAGGGCCGGCCTGGGTAGCAGCAGGAGGTGTATTTGTCGTTGGCGCGCTAATCCCCGAGACAAGGACTGGCTGCTTCTCGTCGGTCTTGTCCACACCGGGTGCTTCGACCTCTGCACCCGGTGGCGCCTCCGCAGGAGGAGCTAAGGTAGAGCCTGTAGACATGGGATTTCCTTGCTCGGGTCCAGGCGTGTGAGAATGTGGGGGCGTATTCAGTATGGTTGCTAAAGGAGAAAAGAGTCCAGCATCTAGCTGCCGAAGAATGGGACCAGGTGACTGAACGGGAACGAAAGGGTTCGTCCCAGTGCCGCCAGCAGCGGACGAGCTGCTTTCCTGGGGCGAGTTGCCCTCCGCTTCAGCATTCATCGTCGAGATATTTCCAAGCCACCAGCGAGTGGGTGTTGAACAGAGCAGGTGCGCGACTTAAGTGCAAGCTCGGAGGCTTCCCAATATCAAAACTATGTGCTGGTCATGAAGGTGGTCATGAAGGTGCGCTAAAGAGCTGATGGGCGTGAGCGCTCCTTCTCACACTTGCTAGCGTAATGGCATCAACTTGTTCTAGACGGCGGCGGGTGGCACCTTCCCAAGCGCAGAGCAGCTTCGTCGCCCAATACACCAAGCCTCAGAGGCAGGAGGATAATAGTCACGCTGGCAAAGCTACAGTTTCAAGGCAATCGACGAAGGGCGGCGCTGGCTCTTGGGTCATGTATTCGCGACACAAACGCGTCGAGGTTAAATGTAGTTTAGTCGCATAAATCAAATGGCCGTGTGGGTCCGCGTAAAGTGGCTTGAAGCGGTGAAGATTAGAAAAGAAAAAGGTTATAAAACTTATAAAAATTATAAATATAAAAAAAGGGCTAGTATAGCTTTATATATATCCAGTCTAATAAGTTAGCTAATCAGGACAAGTTTTTATATTTGGTTACGTAATTATTAAAGAAGTTACTATTATATAATTATTTATTATTTATTTATAATTTATTATTCAGTTAAGACTTGAGTTCTAATCAAGGTTCTGAAGTATATCTCTTCCGACAGGACAAACGAGAGAGTCTTCATTATATTTTTACCTCCAGCGAGCCCTAAAATTATTGCGATCATTTAGATTAACATCACTACCAATTGTATCCAAAGCATCCCACCAATAACTGATCCCCGAACACTTTGGGACACCCATTCCCCACCAGACGTCGGCGGCCTACCCGAGCCATCACCTTGGTCTTCCGAGTGAAGAATCAGAAAATCATCTGTCAATCCTACCGGCGAACAAATGGTACCTTCGGAGCACGGCATCACGACGCTCCAAATGCCAAATGCGCAGCGTTGCCATGAGTCTGTCATGCAGTTCCATTGACCCTCTGATCCCTCGCAACTTGATCCGACCGCTTGTTGTGCTGTGAGTCCCCGTGGTGAGTGTTGAGAGAATTCATCGAGAAGTTGTGACGGGACGGCCGCTGTACGAGGGGCTTGGGCGAGGAGTGAAAGGAGGACTAGTGCTTCTAAGAAATGTGTCCGTCGTCGTAGTCCTCGCGTCATTCTGCTACGTGGGCGAGGCAGTGAAGAAGGTCTAAAGATGGATGGTGCTGGTGTAAGCCCGGCCTTTCTCTGAGTTCAAGGAGACACAATTGGTAACCGGCGCGACAAATTCAAGGATGCAGGACCTTTTAAGTTGATGAGGTTGACGGACTTGGTATCTAACTTGTCTCGAGGTCTGCTAACCGCAGACTTATATAGCCCTCGCCGTGCTCACATCTTCTTTCTTTTTTTCTCATATTTTTTCTTGACCTCATTCAATGACTCTGTGTGTCGCTGCTGCCAAGTAGTGGAGATGCTGAGACCGGCGCAGCATCTTGACCGAGAATCCGATGTTGCTAGTCCAATGCTCTTTCCTTCATCGTGTTGGGCGGCTGGGAATGCGCCTCTTGCATCAGAAGTTGAAATGGATCGGCTGGATGTTGAGAGAAACATGCAGAAACTTACCAGGGCGCCACCAAGAGATTGAAGATGTCTTGCATATGAAACGGTAGGAAGCAAAGTAGCAAATCACAGAAAGGTCGCGATTCCCAAAGGGACGGAATGGAGGCTGCATTGAGAGAAATATGTCATTAAATTTCAATGTGGCTACTGTGTAGTCTAGTCTAAGGCCTTCTATATATCGGTGATGGCCATAACGAAATAAAACAAATCCATGACTCCGATAAATGCAACGCTTCCCAGCCCTTGGTCTGCGCTTTATATAAAGCTTCTTCTTTTTTTTGTGTTTCGTTTCCATCAGTGCCGGCATATTCGTACATCCGTATCATAACCCCGTGATTAAGGAAGCGTCTAATTCTGCTCTTACAAAGAGGGAAAAAAGAAATAAGGAAAAGGAAAAAGAAAGAGGCTGAGATGTAAGTGTCATTCTAAAGGGATTCCCGGCCGGCTAGTTAGCCTGACGAAATCTGTAAAAGACCGTTCTGTTCCAAGTTGGGATCTCTGAACTAAATTGGACGGACGGTGACTCGGCGGGGCCGGTTGAAAGTGGAATTTCGGCTTTCAAGATGGTGGTAGGAGCAGCATTCTGTTCCGGGATGGGATTCCAGGTGGAGACTGGAATGTTCGAGCTAGGTGACTCAGGGAAGAGGACGGTTGGTTCCGGCTGAGAATCAACAACTGTAGTGTGAGCCGGTGGATCATCCGCGACCGTAGAACTTGAGCTCAACGGCCGACTAGAGGATGAATTCAACGGCCTGTCCCAGTCCGAGCCTGACTCGGGTGGTGTCCACGGAAGCACCGTGACAACAAAACCCGCATCCGAAGTAACAGTCTGGTGAACGAGGGTTGCGGACGTGCTGGATGTTGGGATAGGAGAGGTAGTGATGCTTGTGGTGGAGGACGACGAGGTAGAGGTGGTAGAGATGGCAGAGGTGGCTGGAGATGTCGAACTCGACTTCTTCGAAGAGGAAGGGGCAAGATTGTTCTGATATACCGTCACAGTAGCTTGGCTTTGACCGTGGGTCTCCTTGACGCCCACCACAGGCACCACTGTGTTGGTTGTGGATGTTGATGTGGATGTGGATGTGGGTGTCGGCGACGAATGTATTTGCGTGTGTGTGACAGTAACAGGAGGTGCGGGTTCTTTGGTGATGGTGCGCGTGATGGTGACCTCTTTATCGCCGTCCCCGTCGTCCCCACCGTCAGAGAAGCCCGGCACGTTGGCTTCCGGGTCAACGATGTTGACAACGGGGTAATCCAGAACGGCGGGGCTTGGGTTGCGCCTACGCAATCCGAATGGCAGAGCGGAGGAGAGGCAATGGTATGTGGAGAGGGCGAAGAGGAAGGTAGAGGGTGCGAAGACCTTCATTTTGAAAGCTCTCCTAGACGAGAATGTTGCTGCGGGCCGACGGGAAGTAGTCCGAGCTGAAGGACTAAGAGAATGAAGATCTCCCAAACCTTGACAACTCTGGAAAGCTTAACTCGACTCCTTGACCAAACCAGGGACCGTGCATGCACCGAGAAGAGAATGAAGAGAATCAAAAAGCAGAGTTTATTTAGACCTACATTTTGCTTTGTGCGAATCCATAGTGCTTATGAACCTCCATCTCGAGAGTAGAAATTCAGAGGGGTTGGTGTCGTTAGTGCAGGCCAGAGACATCATTCCCGCCCGGAATTTGGGAGGTTGGTGAGATGAGACGAAAAAAAGATCCGTGCACGCAGGCAGCTTCCCATCCAGGACTCCCAAATCGAGATGGTACCTGCGCCACAGTTGCATCGATGATGCCGTTTCACTGTTTCGGTTCGCCAGCCACCCATTTCCTGGCTTATGATTGGACATGTCGCCTGAAGCCTTTTTGCATTGTCCGGACCTAGCGAGAACAAAATGGCGTCGAGGCATCGGAGCCGCCAGGGGTCTTGTACAGTTTCCAGCTCATCGACACTGATCCATACTTCGTTAATACTTCATGACCTCATTTTACTTTGGGCGGCTCGAATCGGGCTGAGGGCTGATATTGTATGTGATGCCACAATTCTCTTGGTATTCATCAAATACCATGTTCTATTCAATTGCATCCTTGCCCATAATCAGAGCCATTCCACATCCCCAGCACAGCAGGGGCTGCCTCTGTCGCTTGGGATCTACGGATGACGTTACCTCCTCAAGCATCTTCCTCATTTTCACCCTGTTAAACCACCTTAACATTACAAAAATATCCACGCCAGAACGGGTCCGTGACCGCGGTGTTACACGGGAGACCAATCTGATACCGAGAAAAATGTCGCCAAATGCGGCTATACTCGGAAGAGAAATGAGCGAGAGACAAGCGATACAGCCAGTAATCAAGAATGCTTCTTAGATAGGAGGCATATAAGCGACAACATAAAGCCCATTAGCGGCCATGTTAAGCCTACAACACTGTTCAGCCTTTGCCGCCTTTCTACGCGAAAATACGCCCAAGTGCTCTATTCTGGAACGATTACATCAAATGTCTTGTTCGAACCACATCGGCTGCCTCCTGCACCCGCCGCTCGACCTCGCTATTCACCAACCTAAAGGCCCGGGCAAGAGGAAAGAACTCAGTGCCCTCTCTCGCCAATCCCTCGACGCATTCTGCTACATCTCTCAGGAGCCGGAGGTCTTCCTTGGCTGTTGATGCTGTAGGATCGTGAGTCAGACCACTCGCCAAATGAGCGTGCGCAATATAGGCTCGGTAATAGCCGAGAATCATCGACATGCCCTCTGGCCTTGGTAACTTCATAATATTTATCATATGATGAATGACCTTGAGGACTCTTCTAGATGTCCGCATTGAAAGATCATTCCTGGGAATCATTTCATCATTATCTGATAATAGTGGTCGGTGGTCGTTGTACCCAGGGAATGAGGCTTTTCGGAGCATGAAGAGTATGGAGGTGTAACCAGAGAGTGCAAGGTCTCCCAGAACCCAAGCATTGACATCGTCGTCTTTGTAACTCTCCAGCCATTCCTCCTAATGTGCATCGTCAGCCATTCAGGTGGACTCTCTTTGTTTATAGCCGAGCCATGGAAGGAGGAAATCTCTAGGAGGAGGAGGTGGTGAACTTACGATTTTCCACTCCTCAAAGATCTTCTCCACCTCCTCGCAGAGGGGGTTGACGGCGGCTAATACATCGGACTCGTCTTGCAGCATCTCCGAGACCTGGAAATAGCTGATGAGAATAAACGTGAGGCGGCTCCTGACTAGGAAAGCCATGGTTGGGACTGCCTCATCCCGCTCTCGCGGGAATTCGACAGAGAGGCGGGGCATGTTGACTCTCCAGTCTTTAAGCTGGGATGAGAATGCTGCCGGCTTGTTATTTATGAGTCGGAAGAAGAGATCGAGCTGGATGAGATCCCACATGCCCATGCGATCGTTGTCATTCATGGAAAGCTGGGCCGGGCCTGTGGAATGTTCGAGGCTGTCTAGAATATGCAGTTGCGATGCCTGGGCGTATTCACAAGCCAGCTTGTGCATCTCCCAACTTAGGCCGAAGTCGAAGTTCTCTGTGGCCGTCTGGGTCTTTTTTTTTTTTTTTTTTTTTTTTTGCAATGCTGGTTAGGAAGAGGGTCATAGGTAGTTGTGTTGGGGGGGAAGGGGGGCATCTAGTTACCATGTACATGGCGGCAATGAAATCCGTGACAGTGCCGACAGCCTCTTCCTGCCAGACCGGGATGGTCCGCCGACAGCATATGAATATCTGTCTCGCGAGGTGCTTGTCGAGGTTCTTCGGTGACTCTGCCTTCTTAAAGAAAAGTCCCTGCCAGAGTATACAGTAGTATATGAGAAGCATGGAAGCATCAAGGTGGACGTGATCCATGCTGAGGATCTGGGGTATCATGCTAATTAGCTTGCGATCTACCATCGCAGGGAGTAGTTTCCCGTTGATGTTGGTGAAGTAGTCTGGTAAGAATTAGCAATCAACAAAGTAGGGGTCGCTGAAAAGATTCTTGACGCCTTACTGTCAATCAATTGCTCCGCACACTCTGATGGAATGTTGACGTATTCCAAGGTAAGAACTTTGATCCCGAAGCTGTGCTTCTTCCTGTACTGCTGGACTTGGTCGACAGCATGGCTTAGAATGGACGTGATATCCAGTGGAGTGGCCACTCCACTATCCTCTGATCCCTCTCGGCGCGGAAGTAGAGGAGGCGTCAAGTCGAACCCCGAGTTGTCTGTAGACGCTGGTGAACTAATGTGTTTCGAAGGTCCACATGATTCGGCTCTGCCAAGGCCGGAGCAGTCTTGGCTTCCGGCATTGTCAGGAGTAGTGCCCTGGGACTGAGGTACGGCGGTGGTAGTGGAGCCCGGTGGCAGGCTTCCGGTAGTGCTTTGCTGTTCAAGACGCTGGAGTCTCGAGAGAATAGCAGAAAGAGCGCCGCATTGGTCTCTAGGCCAATATGTCTTAGTCAGTTTGATCCTTTCAAGTCCCTTCAAGCCAGGCCACACGGGGTAGCATACAGCGTTGACAATGCTGTCTTGGGGCGAGAGTGTCGGGGCTGCCGATGGGGATAGAAGCATTCGATTCCCTGGGAGAGACATCTTTCGCAGGAGGGTTGAGCGCGATTGCACCCGACCTTCCTGCGACGGCAGTTCGTGCACTGTGGGGCAAATACTTGCGTTAGAAGGATCCAAGCTCGTTGCTCCAGTGGCCAGATGGCTAGGACGACCCAAGACTTTAATGCATCAATAATGCAATATTCTTGATAGAGGTGGCCGGGGGAAGGGGGAGTGGGCATTTGCCTCACACGGGACACCGCAACTTACCGAGAGCTTGCTCCTGGATGTTGGAGTCATACGGTTGGCTAGAGCAGCTGATGGGCGAACGGTTAATACGGGGGGCGTAACAGGAGGACGGAGGGAGCTTTGTGAGCATGGAGTGATGATAATCTTTGCCAGTGTCATCCGTCATGGATAGTACATTATGAATGGGGAGACATTGGGGGCTCCGGCTCTCGGCTGACAGGGCCAAGCGCAGTTTTCTCTGGATGCTCCACCACTCGATGAAAGCCAAGATAAGGTCTACCAAGGCTGTGGGGGTGCCAGCCGAAGCTAAAATACGAAGTAAACTTAGATGTTGCTGTTAGCCACGACTGGGGCGAATGTTCTAGGCTCTTCCCAGGATATGGACTCGAACTGACAGAATGACTGGGAAATGAAATAAAGAGAAGGGAGTAAGTAAAGCCACTATCTCCCTGCCTAACCGAGAAAACCATTTAGACAACTGTTATCATGTCGATCTTGACCTATGTTTAGCATCTTGGGTGGCAAAGGAGGCCGCAGCTACTGAGCGAGTGCCAGTGGGGCGAAGAGCTGTGGACTCGCGCAGTTTCGCAATTTCGCAATTTCGCACTTTCTATAAGTCCGTGTCTCCCTCCATCCACAGCAGCGTGAGGGGATATAACAAGGCGCGGCATCTACTGCTACTTTCTAATGACCCGTCCGCCTTCATAGACAGGCCCACTTCAGCCTCCCGAGATGCACCCACTTTCCTTAGACGGTTGTAAACTAGCATTAGCAAGCAGCAACCTATGGGTCAATCCAAAGTCTAGTATCTATTGAGAGCTTCGATCTAGACCCAGGGACCTCGCACTCTCGGATGCCGTGCCGTCATCCACCCACGATGCAAGCTTGCAGCGGGGTGAGCGGCATTGAGGCCTGCGGCGGTGGGAAGGGTATGGGGCCAACAGGGGCGGGATGGGAAATCTGCACTTCAGTCACCAAGATACCACATTCCTCGGTCGAAATATATAAAGAGCAGCCGTGAATCATGGACTTCGCCCATTGCTACACTCCGCACCAGCAAGCACATACACCATCGAAGAATCCTGTCTCTTTGGCCGTACCATTCCTGCATCGTGGGACTGCGGCGGCAGAGGCATCCCGCACTCCAAGCGTTACCCTACCCAGCATTTTCTTCTTCAGCTTCCCTGCTGCCAGGCTTCGACGACCCACCTCTCCTTGACCAGGCACGTCGTCCACAGCTATCAGGATGTCGCCCCCTGCCGTGCTCAACCCCGAGCTCGAGTACGGTATCCCACACGTTCCCGAAAGCCGCCCTTTCACCTCCACTGATTCCGACACCGCGGAGCCGCTAGAGGACGAGATACATGAACTCGCCCGGCGCGTTACAACCCTCTCGATCGCCGGGGGCGGTGCCATCCTACCCAAGCCAACGGATGACGTGCTTGACCCTAATAGTCCCGACTTCGACTCTAAGAAATGGGTAAAGGCCTTCTATGATACCCAGAAGCGGGCACTCGGGGGAAGACCGCCGAACTCGGCTGGCCTCGCCTTCAAGAACCTCAACGTCTTCGGCCAAAAGGCCGTGGCGGAGTACCAGAAGACCGTTGCGGAACTCGTCTATGGGCCTATGGAGATCTTGCGCCGTCTGTTCGGCTCGACGAGGCAGCAGCGCGTGGACATCCTGCAGGATCTGGAAGGCGTCATGGAGAGCGGCGAGATGCTCTGCGTCCTGGGGCCTCCCGGGTCCGGGTGTTCCACCTTCCTGAAAACTATCGCCGGTGAGACCTACGGTTTCGAGGTTGCAGAAGGAAGCACGATGAACTTCCAAGGTCTCGGGAGAAAAGACATCGACACAACCTTCAAGGGGGAGGCCATCTACACCGCGGAGGTCGACTACCACTTCCCCAAGCTCACCGTTGGCGAGACGCTCTACTTCGCCGCTCGTGCCCGGTGCCCCCAGAACCTGGCAGACCACAAGCACGAATATGCCGAGCACCTCCGGGATGTCGTCATGGCGATGCTGGGTATTTCCCACACTAAAAACACACTGGTCGGAGACGACTTTATCCGCGGGGTCAGTGGCGGAGAGCGCAAGCGCGTGAGCATCGCCGAGGCCGTCCTTAGTTATTCGCCGTGGCAGTGCTGGGATAACAGCACTCGGGGCCTGGACTCGGCCAACGCGGTCGAGTTCTGTCGCACGCTGCGGCTGCAGTCCGAGACCTTTGGCAGCAGCGTGTGCGTCGCCATTTACCAAGGCCCCCAGGAAGCGTATGATGTAAGTTGAGTAAGCCTATTGGGAGAGACAGACACCCTTCATCTCCCGCCAGATACTAAGTTGACACCACTGACTTCGCCCCCCACATAGCTGTTTGATAAGGTCATCGTCCTCTATGAAGGCCGACAAATTTTCTTCGGCAGGACCTCCGAGGCCAAGGCATACTTCGAAAACCTTGGCTTCGAGTGCCCACCTCAGCAGACCACGCCAGACTTCCTGACCTCTATGACTAGCCCGTCCGAGAGAATTGTCAAGCCCGGCTGGGAAGGGAAGACGCCGCCCCGCAGCCCTGCGGAGTTCGCCCAGGCATGGCGCAAAAGTCAGCACCGCCGAGCCCTTCTCTACGACATCGAGAGGTTCGAAGAGCGCTTCCCGATTGGGGGAAGCCAGTCCGAAAAGTTCCACGTCGCAAGAACAGAACAGAAATCCAAGTCGCTGCGCGCCAGCTCGCCATTCACGCTCTCTCTAGCCGGCCAGTTCCTCTTGAACCTGTGGCGGAGCTACCGCCTCCTGATCGCTGATCCCTGGTTCTACGTAACCTTGCTCCTGGCCAACCTCTTCGAATCACTTGTCGTTTCAAGCATCTTCTACAATATGCCCCCGGATAGCTCCAGCATGTTCCGTCGGAACCTCATGATCTTCTACACCATCTTGATCAACGTCTGGACAGCAGCCCTAGAAGTCCTTACTCTCTACTCCAGGAGAAAGATCGTGGAAAAGCATGTGCGTTATGCGCTATATCACCCTAGCATGGAGGCTCTGGCGTCTATTGTCATGGATATCCCATTTAAACTCGTTAACGCAATCTGTGTTAACGTCACCCTTTACTTTATGTGTAATCTCCGTCGCGAGCCCGGGCCCTTCTTCTTCTTCTACCTGCTTGCTTTCACTATTACAATTACCATGTCCCTGTTCTTCCGGTTTCTCGCCTCCGTTACTAGGACCGTCTCCCAAGCCCTGGCGCCATGTGCAATTGTCATTCTTGGGCTCATAATGTACGGCGGTTTTGTCGTACCCCAAAACTACTTGGATGACTGGGTTGGCTGGCTGAGGTGGATAAACCCCCTCTTCTATGTACAGGAGAGCCTTTCGCTTAACGAGTTCGTCGGGCGCAAGTTCCGCTGCGCCGAATTCGTGCCCAGCGGACCAGGCTATTCTACCGACTCGGCTCCATCTATGGGGCGCGTGTGCTCCGTCGAGGGGTCTACTGTCGGTCAAAACTTCGTTGACGGAAGCGAACATCTGCGTGTCATGTACGGGTTCGTCAACAGCCACCGCTGGCGAAACTTCGGCATCCTCATCGGCATCACAGTCTTTTTCCTTGTGATCTACTTGGCTGTGGTAGAGATGATCCCATCGGAGCGCTCGAAGGGCGAGATCCTCGTCTTCCCCCGCTGGGTGCTCAAGATGCGGCCGAAGGGGGGCGACGACGAGGAGAAGAAGGGTTCCGCAACTGATACCAGGAGCCAGGTACAGCACGTTCGGAATGACGAGGCACGGGGTATTGAGAGACAAACGTCGGTCTTCCACTGGCAGGACGTTTGTTACAATATCCAAATCAAGAATGAGACGAGGACAATTCTGGACCATGTGGATGGGTGGGTGAAGCCGGGCACCTTGACAGCACTGATGGTGAGTTCTTGTTCTCGGACGCAGCAAAGTCATCTTCGCTAACATCTGTTTGTTCCTAGGGAGTTTCGGGAGCCGGGAAAACGACACTTCTAGACGTGCTGGCTAGCCGCGTAACCATGGGCGTTATTTCAGGGAAAATGCTAGTTGACGGCCAGCCTCGCGATTCCTCATTCCAACGCAAGACAGGATACGTCACTCAACAAGATCTCAGCCTGCATACTTCCACAGTCCGCGAGGCCCTGCAATTCAACGCACTTCTTCGACAGCCAGCCCAGTACAGCCGGCAGGAGAAACTCGACTACGTGAACGAGGTAATCAAGATGGCCGACCTTGACGACTGCGCAGATGCTGTTGTCGGAAGTCTAGGCGAGGGCCTGAATGTCGAACAACGGAAACGCCTAACCATAGGAGTCGAGTTAGCAGCACGTCCCGAGCTCTTGCTGTTCCTGGACGAACCGACTTCTGGCCTCGATAGCCAGACATCCTGGGCCATCTGCGACCTGATGGAAAAGCTAACAAAGAACGGCCAGGCAATTCTCTGCACGATCCACCAGCCGTCTGCAGCCCTCTTCCAGCGCTTCGACCGCCTCCTCCTGCTAGCTAAGGGCGGCCGGACTGTCTACTTTGGGGAGGTGGGCCACGAGGCGTCCATCCTCGTGGACTACTTCGCGCGCAACGGAGCTCCGCAGTTCAAGCGCGGGACCAACCCTGCAGAATATATGCTCGACGTTGTTGCGGCCACCTCGAACTCGAAGGCTAGGTCCGAGATCGACTGGCCAAGCGTCTGGCGTGGGAGCCCCGAATATCAGGATGTACGCCAGGAGCTTGATCGGCTGTCTCGCGAGGGCAAGAGTAGGTCTCCTGCTTCCGAGGAGGCCGTGGCGGAATTCGCTTCGCCTTTCACTACGCAGCTGAGCCAGGTCACAAAGCGAGTATTCCAGCAGTATTGGAGAACCCCCAGTTACCTTCTGTCAAAGTTTGTTCTCAGCGCTGGCTCAGTACGTAGTATCACTACCTTTTTTTACTTTTTTTATTTTATTTTTTATTTTATATTTTATATTTTTTTTGCTCGCCCCTTGCGGCATGTCCTAACTGACAATCTATATAGGCCCTATTCATCGGATTATCACAAGTAAATGGCGACGTCACGCAGCGCGGCCTCTTCAACCAGATGCTCGCGACATTCGTCTTCCTCTTCATCTTCAGCCAGGTCGTCGAGCAGATCCTGCCCCTGTTCGTCTCCCAACGCACCCTCTACGAGGCGCGGGAGAGGCCGGCCAAGGCTTACTCGTGGGTCGTCTTTCTCGCCGGAAATATCATGGTCGAGTTGGCATGGAACTCGGTAGGATCTCAAGTTCCTCCACGACATTATTGGTACGGTTTTGCGCTGACAAGTGGTTTCTAGCTCATGGCGGTCTTCTCCTTCCTTTTCTGGTGGTTCCCTATGGGACTCTACCGCAACGCAGAGTGGACGAATGCCGTCCACTCGCGCGGCATCACCGCTTTTCTGCATCTCTGGGTATTCTTTGTTTTCACGAGCACGTTCGCGAATGCGCTCATCGCTGGCATCGAGACGGAGCAGGTCGCCGGCGCATGCCTGAACTTCTTCTTCAACGTCATGTTTGTCTTTGCAGGGTAAGTCCCACCACCACCACTCATACTCACACCCACTCATTCCTCGCTCGAAAATATCCTAACTTGAATCGCCATGTTAGTGTTCTCGCCGGACCCGATGAGCTCCCAGGGTTCTGGATCTTCATGTACCGCGTCAACCCCTTCACTTACGTGATAGAAGGCTTCCTTGGCACAGCCCTCGCGAACGCCCCGGTAACCTGCAAGGCGAGCGAACTCGTCCAGTTCGAGGCACCGAGGGGTATGTCCTGCGGAGAGTACAGCGCACCGTACATACGGGAGAAGGGAGGGTATCTCGTCGACGGCAACACCAGCAACTGCAGTTACTGTGGCACGGCGGACACCACCTCATTCTTGACCAGCATGAGCATGAGCTTTGACAATCGCTGGCGCAACTTTGGGTTCATGTGGGCGTTTTGCGTGTTCAACGTCGCTGCGACGATTGGTCTGTACTGGCTCGTGCGTGTTCCCAAGCGGAGGGCTAGGGAGTGAAGGCGCCGAGCAAGCACACCACTGAGAACAGGCCGACCCCCTGTGCTAATCAAGACGGAGGAGCGCCTGCAAGGCGCAGGGTTGGGTACATTGGGATATTAGAGATTCCCTTGGAGCTGTAAACGGTGTTTTAGATGAGACGCCCCATTCGCTAGATTATAGATCTCCTATGTTAAGAGACTAAAAGTTTAGTCCTGCATTGTTTGTGTTCTCAATTCCTTTCCCCTGAAAGTATAAGGGGATTGTCAAACACCACCACAGGCTCGTGAGCACAAACAGTCCGCCTTCTGCCCCCGGCGTCTTGTCAGTCAAATCCTACAGCCTCCAACTTACGCTCTCGCTCCTAACCTTAAAAATACTAAGTTTACCTTTCCGCACGCTCCGTCAACATTAAATACGACTCACCACTCTAGAGATGTGTGCGGAGTTGTGCTCTCTCCACACACGAGAGCTGCTGGGGCGGACAGCGGTCTGCCTGTTACGCAATCGTATTTACAATATAAGCGACTAGGGATGTGTCTGTGTCGATAATGCCGCGATGGGCTTCATACGCGACGCTGTAGATGTGACGTTTTGCATATTGATCTCATCGGGAGCATCACATCTGGCGACCCTCATGGCCATCTTGAACCTCAAGATCAGGCGCGCGGATAGGAACACGGCAAATTTGTACCATCTCCAGATGGCCGCGCTCCAGGTCGAGATTGAGCATAGCCTTTCGACTTTTTCGGAACGAGAGCAATTGGATTGGTTCCCTGAGTGGTTTTCCTACTCCGTGGCGGAGACGGAAAAGCGGAATTGGATCGAGTGGACGGAGAGGAATCCGTTGAAGTGGACTAAGGATGATGACTTTGGCGAAGATAAGGATCATATGCTACTCCTTCCACTAGACAATCATATGTCTGCCAAGAAACCGGCTCAAAAGCCCTCTCTGCAACAGTCGAGTCGGGAACTAGGATGATGCAAGTACATCGAATAATACTGCTGCCACAACAAAACAGTCCGAAGAGAACACAGCGCATCCGCCTCATCCGAAGAAGCAAGAACTCTCTAGAACTATTGGAGATTCTGGGAGACAATATCATCACAGACGCCTTAACTGGTGGGGACGACGACGAATGGGAATCGATAGATGAGGAGGAAGAGGAGGCGCAGGCGAGTAGTTTATCGTAGGCTCATAGATGATGAGCCCGTCGAACTCGCTTGTTATGATGCTAACACTAGCTCTCAGGTATATCAGGCGGGTACAGCTGGTGTTAGGGCCGAGGGTGCTTATTATAAAGTAAGTAAGGCAGTTAAGTAGTATTTACAATATTATATAAGAAGTATATATTTAAATATTATAACAGAGTAGTGCAGCCTACCCGCTCATCACATAGATAAAAAGTGTAAAGACATACTGTGTATAGCTCGAGGAAAGACTAGTGTCACCAAGAAGTGCATTCAACCTAATCAATTAACGCCCAAAATAAAAGACTCCAACTTGCCCCAAGACTGACTTGTGTGCTTCGAGAAACCCCTTTTGTCTCCGACCATGCTCCGGCCGGGCTCCGCGGCTGAGTCATTCTGACAGCAAGTCCCGCGCCACAGTGCGCTCTCGCTTATACCTTATAAGTATTACTAAAAAGTATATTTAACTAAAAGTTAATTAATATTTAAATAAAAAGACTTTAACTTATTTTAAAATTAACTTATATATTATAAAAAACTTCTTTTATTTTTAATTATATTTTAATTAAATTTTATAATTAAGTTATTTTATAGTAAATTTTATATATAATAT
>SJVG01000793.1:0-17708 GCA_034774675.1 Scedosporium minutisporum
CAGGAAGGGAAAGGGGCAGAAATAGGCGAGGCAGGGAAGAGCTGCCGCATATTGAGGAGGAGCATGGGAGGGACTCTCATGTACTGGTACTGTTTATTTACGCGTGGACATGGTGGATGGTACATTGTTCCCCGAGTGATCTTGGCCAGAAACGGAGCTATGAAGAGGTACTTTGCATGGTTACTCTGGGTTACAGAGTCGTTTAGGTACAAAGGATCGTGTCGGAGGGCGTGGTCGGATCAAACTGGGCACGAATTCAATCCGACCTTCAGAAGGTCCTCGACACTGGTTCTTGTCCTGTCGAGCTCTGGGGGCGTTGCTGTATAAACTGATGCCGCAGTCCTGCCTCGCCATTGGCTCCGGGTTTGTTTACAATTGGCCAAAGCAGCTTAGCTGCCAGATTCTAGCGTCCTGGGCTTCAGCCAAGGGCTCCGAGCTGTTTGACCAGGCGGCTCCCCATTGATCCATGTTGCCGTGTCTCATCAGATCTGGTTGTGTACAAATCACCAACTAACCTCAATAGTACTTACATTTCAGCTATTAATTGCGTGTTGATCAAGGTACTGGAAACAATAAAAGACCCTGGCCAGCACTGCAATTAATCCCACAATACGAAGTAACGAGCTTCTCATTCCGGGGAAGGGGAAAACCTACTTTGTACTATTCGTTGTGGGCTCTGTCACCGGCGGCGCTGCTGTACTTCGTACTTCGCAATCTCCAGAGGTGGATCTCAGCAGCGCTCAAGCAGCCGGGTAGGGTTGTTCTGCTGTGTACGAAGTACCGCCTGGCGGGGCGAGAACGGCAATATCACGGCGGAGTTCTTGCATAGGGTGTAGAGACTGCTGATATGACAGACAGCGCGCCCATGTGCATCTTTTGGGCCAGGAAACAGGTCAGAGTTGATCGTTTCCACCTCTTCCTGCATCTGCAACCACCACAGCTCTCATCATCGATTGGCAGTCCTCATCCAATGGCATCAAATACCAGCCTCTTGCATCTGCATAGGCTTCAATGGCGGGAACCTCATCCCAATTGATTCGATCGACTGATATCAATTGATCCTACCACTATCCTCGTCATCCCCCGGATGGCGCCAAATTGCTGAATACGAAGGTACCTGTGGAGCAATTTGGTCGAGCCTCGGCAGCTGATCAGAAGCACCCCGAACGTCTACCTTGCCATAATAGCGTGCTGCTGGAAAAGAGGATCGTTCGTGGAATGCCACTATTGGACCTTGGCCTGGCCTCCTGCATGGTTGTCCAGGACAACCCCCCAGCCTCTTCATGCCGGCTCCGCCGTACCCTCCTCCCGACTAGTGAACTGAGCGCTTGACTAGGGAACTCCTCCGGCGTGGTCCAGGCATGGGAAATAGTTGTTGTTCAGGGAAAATGAGAGGTGAAGGGTGACCCCGTTGGCCGTTACCTAGGCCTTACGGGGTTGAATGAATGCATCTTCACATGATGCATGATTCAGCGCCTTGTCAAGATCTGGCTGCTTTCCGTGTTTCTTCACAAATCCGTCCAAGTCGGGCGGTTCTGGAGTGGAGAGCTGGGTTTAATGTACCTCGCAGTGTAATTTGCCGATCAAGGTACTTCTACGCCAATCACACCCATTAGCTCCCTCCTGAAATTTGTTGGTACTCCCGTACTGTGCACCCGTACAGTATTAATTTGAAATGTGATGACGAATACATGAAATCTCGATCGTGTCTGACCGCGATCACGCTCGAGGGTCCCTGGGACTCCGGGACGGAGAGAGCCAACATCCGGGCCACTGCGTGAATACCCATCTCTTGAAGCACGGCCTCATCTGGCATGATATCTCCTACTTCGTCCGTTTCGTCATATGTCAGTTACCCATCCATTCATAAACTCGATGGTGTTTGACGTACGACACTCACGAACCTGCTCCCATTGGAGCTGTGGACCACCGACGCGAAGCGCCCCACAGCATCTTGCACCAAAACGCGTCTCAAACCCAATCTGGCTAATCAAAGACAATGTTCCGTCAAGTTCCCAAATCGCTCATCTCACTTCATACTGTGTCAATATTGCGATGTACTTTGTACTTTGGCAGGGACGTGATAAGCCCGGGTGGGGTCTTTCTGCCCCTGGTTGCCTAGACAACATTCACAAAATAAGGTTGGAAATCGTGGAGAACATGCCACGGCATGAAAACTCCATACTAGTCTGCTGGTTGGTGTTTCCCTCGTGAGCTTATTCGCTTAAATGACCTGCCCTGCGCTAGCTACTACTGTTAGACTTTGTATTACAAAGTTCGGAGTAACGATCTGGTCCTCGGGTCAAGTTTGCCAAGGTTGTTGCGGCCGAGGATGTTGGATGGATTTGTATCAGGGAATCTGATCGTGATGACGACTCGCTGCTGATTATGAAGTAAACTACGAGGTAGTTTCACTCAAGGCCGTTTCGTTCTTCATCGAATCGATCGTCCTGTCTCGTCTTGCAAATCTATGAAGGATCGAGATACTATTGACTGATGTTCTAATGTTATTAATCGGGGTCAGCCTTCACTGTATCTGCAGCATGCACTTGTAGTTCATATTTCATAAAGACATGTCTTGCCACCGCATGGCCATTTCTGAGCCTGTCTTGTCTCTCTGGATATTGTCTTCACATGCAATACAGTGTTTCACAATGGCTTTTAGTAAACTACATGAGATTAGATCTCGCAATGAAGACTCAACACCAGGCAAGAATTGTGAAACGTCGCATTATTGATCAGCTTTGTACTTAGGGGCTTAGACCTCAAAATATGCTCGTTGAAGATGAGCCGTTCACCTTGATGTGACGGTCATCTCCGTTTTAGAACGTCTGTTGAGATCTGCTACTGTTCTACTGCCATCTTTCTTCATATCCCTCGTCGATTAGGGCCTTTGCTGCTTGCCCTTCTCCTTAGAGGGGTAAGGCGAGTTCATAAGCTGAAGGCAAATGTCCGAAAGAATCCGGGTATTATCCTAACTCCTACTTCCCCCAGCTGCTGCCTTGGGGGGTCGACATTAAGCTCCGACGTAAGACGGCATCGTGCCCAAAACTCGGCGAAGAAACGATAAGTGAAATCCATGCGTTGATGGACGCGTGGGAAAGAAATAAGACGGATGAGGAAAAAAAGCAGTCATGAAAATATTCATACAGCAAGGGCAACTGTCTAGGCCCGAGAGGACCGCGGACGGATCCCGGTAGAGGTCGTCTCTGGGTTAGTCTGTCTTAGTGCGTGTGTGTGTGCAAGAGTGTCCTTGTGACAATCGACAAGTACTGAACTTGAACACGCGCAGCCGGCCCAGTAGCAACATCTCCTCTGAGGCAAGGATAGGATATTCTAGGGACTCAATCGGCGGAGAGTGTGGGATGTATACGGAGAGCAGGGTTGGGAATGGTTCTTAGACGCTGATGTTTCCGAGGGGGAGTACTCTCGATTGGTCTCCATAGAATCGAGTGCGGTAATCAACGATGGCCTTGCTGATAACGTCGAAGTCCTTACTCTGCTTGGCCTTGAACTCCGAGAGTAACGCACGGAGCCCATCAATGTATCTCTCCTGTTCTTTGCCCTCGAGTCTCTCCGAGTTCCCTAATTGAAGAAGAATTTGACTGTCTGCAGCAGGGGATGGTTAATCGAAACGTCAGCGTCGATCTATGTATGCTGGAGTAGAAGGTCTGTCAGTCACTGCTATAAGGTCGAGGGGACTTACCGGGTATCTCAATCGACCCCGGGTGCTGTAACTCGCAACTAGCACCTCTGGGACAGCCTTCTGGCAGTAAACTATCGAGACAGAATGGGACATGCGGGTTGATCTTGTTACTGTACGTGAGAGATCGGAGCCCTTGCGTGACATCATTATGGAAGTTAGGATGGAAGCGATATGATAAAAACTCTTTCAGCACGCTCTTGTATGGTGCAAATTCATGAGTAGCCGCGGGCTCAGGAGCGTTGGGCGGAGCACAGCTGGCGTCTCTTAAAGACCCTGGGCTGGCTTCACTGGTGTCGGCTGCACCATCAGAGATGCTAGTCGGGGCTAATGACAACTGTGCTTCCTGCATGTCAGTATCGGCTGGCGGGGGGGATATGGCTGTATCATGATCGGCCGTTTGCATCTCTAGGGGATGGGGGAAGGGTTCAGGTGGGCTGTATGGCTCGCCATCGACGGCCATCTCGTCCTGCTCCGCCGCGGAACCGGCTGCGGGCTGCTCTTCGACAACAGGTCCCTCACTCTGAGAACTGGGTACATCGACCATCTGCGTATCCTCGACTGGTTCAACAACGGCAGCTTCGCTTTCCGAGGCGATTCCTCCAGGCGGCACATCTTCCAGTCCGTTCGAACCATTGATATCCCGGTCTTGGATTCGCCTGCTAGGACTGGTCTCTTCTCCAGGTTGTGCCTGGGGCTCCGTGAGCTCGGAACGTGTAGTTGGAAGAAGATCTTCTGTGCCATTGGCAATTTGGGATAGCTCTGTCGGGGCCGATTCATCGTCGATCTCCAACACCTGGCTTGGGTATTGCGGCGTAGGAAGGTCCGAGTTACTCGATGATTCTTCTTGTAAAGCCCTAGGCTCGCTCGTTGTCCCATTTTCGTCTTTGGAGAGTGTCTCCAACTCGGAAGCTAGGTCGGCCTGCTCTGCAAGTATCTCATCGACTTCCCTTTCAATGCGCGTAACCTCGGATTTCAGAAGACGCAGTTTTGTTGTTTTGCTCCGAAGCTTGGCCTCCAGGGTGGGTAATGTCTCACTAACTACACGAAGCCTCTGAGTACGTTGTGAGTGGTCGGCTGCCACGCCTCTTGGTGCTTTGGGCAAAACCCTCTGCACATCATCTGTTATACCGGAGGGCGAGGGTGCAGGCTGTGACGCTAGCGAACTGGACGATTGCGAATGGACGGAAGAAGGCCCCGGTATGAGGGGTAGGGAGACTCCGGCTGTTCCAGGCCCAATGGACGGTTGTTGTGCTGTGGCATCCTTAGACGCTAACTTAGCCTTCTTACGACGTTCTGCCTCAGCGATCTTCCGTTTCATCTCATCAATGTCATGATTGATACGCTGCAGCTCAGCAGAATCAGGTTGCTTGGGTGTAGCAGTGCCGCCAGGTAAGGAGGTCGGGGTGGCAAAGCCACGTTGATGTCGCATCTCGGCGAGGGATGTAGGATCCTGCGAAGGTGGAAGGCGATGACCGTTATGATTTGGTTCATATGGAGTATCGTCGACTTGCGAGCTGATCTCCATCTCCACGTCTTCATCTTCCGACTCATCGCTAACATTAATAATAAGCGGTGTTTCAACCTGATGTTGGCTGAAGGTCCGCTTGAACGGAGGGGCAATTGATGTTTCATTCAGGTCGGATGCTGTGGGTCGCTTGCGCGGAATCGTGGGCGCCGACTGAGCCGTCGCTGAGAGGGACAAGCCTGGAATAGGACCGGCGGGTATAGCTCCGGGTAAGGCTTGTTTGTCGTGAGGCTGTGTGTCGCGGTCGTTAGGGGCTTGAGGGCTAGGGGCCATTGATGTCTGTTCTATTGAGCCCATGTTTCGATCCGAAGCGTTCGAATCCCTCTCAGGTTCGGGATGTTGCGTTTCCGTCGTATTTGAGGCTGTATTTTGTGCCCGGAGCGCCCGTGACATTTGAAGAGCTTCTAATTTCAGCTGCAACAAACGCTCTTTCTCCGCTTTCTTGCTTGCTTTATCCGCGTCAGCTGCAACGCTCACCTGATGGACTGGTAGCTGGGGCACTGGCAGGGCCACGGAAGACGGAGCTGTATCGCCGGTCGAGGCTGGTGCCCCTACGGTTCCTTCCACAGCTCCAGTAGACGAGCTTTGCTGTTTCGCATTCTTGGCGGCAAGGAGTCGTGCAATGCGGTCTTTACGTTCCTCCTGCTTCTGAGAGGCGGTGGCCGCTGGAGGTTTAGAAGGAGCTGTGGTGGGAGTCGAAATCGTGTCAGACTGGGGTTGGGTGTCGATGGGCTGCGGGTTGACGTTCTTAGACGGCTGAACCTCCGCGTGGTTCTTCGGGAGCGGCTGCTGTTTAGCCGGAGCTTTCGACGACTTCGTGTCCAGACCTAGACCAGCGAAGAGATCGCGGACAATCTTCGGGTCGATACCTTCGTCTACGTAGTCTTGGAATCGTACCTCCAAGGGCCACAACCTAAGAATTGAAGCTTGGGCTTTTTTCTTAGCCTCGGCGGGACTTTCGGCTGTAGTGGCTAAGTCTTTATCCATGGTCTGGGCGGAGGTGGTTTGGGGAAGTGTATCTGAAGGTAGCAATAAGGTGTTAGAAAGTGGTCCGCATGAAGCTACTAGCCAGGATAGTGATGGCGAGTGGCATAAACGTACCTAGACCGTTTGCACCGGACTGTTGTGGCGATGGGGAAGTGGTTGATAGCTCGCCTGGCGAGAGATAGGGAGAATAGGAACGAGATCTCTCTCGGACTAGTCGCGGGTGTTAGCAGGGCGGGGTATCTGACGCAACGCGTTTGTATTTATTCCTACCTGTGATGGCTACGGCGTCGGAATCGTCTTGGTTGGGTAATGTAGTATCCTGCAAGCTAGGACTGGCTGGCCGAGCAGGATCGTAGTCCTCGTCGTCCGTGGCTGGATGCTCAGATTGCGAGGGAGGATGATAGTTCGTGCTGTCACCCGGTTCAAGGTACGGCTCATAAAGATCTTCGAATCCGGACTCGTCGAGTTCGCCTTCCTCCATGACATCATCAGCATTGGCGTTGGTAGCGTTGTCGGTCACCGCTGGATACGATTCTTCGGCTGGAACTTCCGTTGTCACAGGCTGAGGTGTTGTGTTGTTGGTGATTACGGTACGCGCGTATTGCGGTTGAAACGGAATGGAGCTGTGAGTGTGACTTCCACGGCTGGGGGCGTATCCAGGATTAGGGGGAACGTCGCTGGGTTGCCCCTTCCAGGAATCAGGGTTTGAGGCCATCGGGGCCGTGGTAGGGGAAGGTGCTGTGGTAGGCGTGGCGAAAGAGAGACCCGGGATAGATGCGCGACTGTACTCAAAGGCGGCCTGCGAGGCAAATGAGTTTTGCGGATCTAGACCGGGGATTTTTGGACCCGGAGGGGAGTTGATGCTGTCTAGCCCAGGTGGTGAATGCGCAAAGGTACCTGGAGGGTTCTGGCCATAGCCTGGACCCCACTGAAATGCTTGCTGATTCATGTTGATGCGGATTAGGGCCCAGCCTTGAAATACTGGTATCTCTTGATTTGGAAGGCTCTGGGTAATGACATGAGGCTGGAAGGCGCGTTCGGGGATGGCATGCAAGGTTCACAAATTGTATTATGTCGGTCGAGTTGTGCGAAGGAGAGAGGCCGAGGGCTAGCTCACCAGCACACACAACGGGTCGCCGTCACTTTCCGCACTCTCGATCTCTTACACAAATACTCGAGCAATAATAGAGAAAGATTCGATGGACGATGTTTCAAGGCTCGTGTGGCAGAAATTAGATGAAAGACTGAGAAGAAGCCTTGAGCAGGCAAAGCTTGTGATGGTTGGATCTGGACGTTCAAGTTCGCAACGACAAATTTCCGGCAAAACTTAAATTAGCCGAATTTTAGCAGTATGTATAGATATTGGTCCGTGCTCTATTGTTTAACCAGGTTAAAGTGTTTTGTACCCAGAAGCTGAGGTCACGTGGATTTGTTTACTTTGAGCCCCACTGCCCTGGGCAACCCAGTCCAAGTCGCCCTCTAGAAAGAGCCTCAGCTGCAACTCCTAACTTGCGACTTGTCTTGTCGTTCACCAAACGCAGGCAGTTTTGAGATGTCCTTCACTTATTTGAATGCAAGAGCCTTTAAGATTGATTCATTTTTCACCTTATGTGTTCTAGCCCTCCTATGTGCCTCCTTATGAACCTTGTTTTCCAACCTGAGGGCTTCTTTATTTCTGTTTACTCGAGCCCACATCCAAACATCAAGCTGGACTAGATTATCCTTCCTGACCTCCACTACTAACCTTCGAACCCCAACTCATACGGAGGTATACACGAATCCATAAATGACGCGTTAACATGGCTCCTAGCGCGCAGACCATGGCTCAGCGCCGCAGTATTTTCATGCGGGCTGAGTCGCCTTCTTATGCTCCTAACCCGGCACCCCGGCCGAAGTCGACGATCATCTCCTCCCCTTCCGTGATGCCCTCCCCTCCAACCCCTCCTGCGCATAACAGAACTCGATCTCAATCTACACTAGCCGGAGACATGCCATCCTTACCCATATCGAGACACGGCCGGAACGATTCCAGGATGGGGACGCCGGCGTCCGGCACCTTCGCGCCCTCCTTCATAAAAACAGAATCCATGAGACCAAGCTTCGACGCGGTCAAGGGGATTGAAGGCGAGAATGACTTTTCTGGCAAGCGCTATGTCTGGTTGAAGGATCAAAAGACGGCGTTCGTCAAGGGGTGGGTCGTCGAGGAGCTCGACAATCAGCGAATCTTAGTCCAATGCGACGATGGGAGTGTACGTCCACTATGCCGTCTATGCTCGCCTAGATGATTCTTTTTATTCATAGCAGTACTGACGCCACCATTAGCAACGAGATGTCGACCTAGAGAGTGTCGATAAGGTTAACCCCGCCAAGTTCGACAAGGCAAACGATATGGCCGAGTTGACGCACCTGAACGAGGCGTCGGTGGTTCACAACCTCCATATGCGCTACCAGTCTGACCTCATATATACCTATTCCGGCCTTTTCCTCGTCACCGTCAATCCGTACTGTCCACTCCCGATTTATACGAACGAGTACATTAATATGTACAAGGGCCGGAGTCGGGAAGACACGAAGCCGCACATCTTCGCCATGGCCGATCATGCCTTCCGGAATCTGGTCGACGAAGGAGAAAACCAAAGTATTCTGGTGACTGGAGAGTCCGGTGCCGGAAAGACTGAAAACACGAAAAAAGTTATCCAGTACCTCGCTGCTGTTGCCCATTCCGACTCCTCAGTTAAGAGCAGGTCTCAGCACTCCAACCTTTCTCAACAGATTCTTAGGGCCAACCCGATTCTTGAATCCTTCGGAAATGCCCAAACCGTCCGCAATAACAACTCCTCACGCTTCGGCAAGTTTATCCGCATCGAATTTACGCGAACTGGTTCCATTGCGGGTGCCTTCATCGACTGGTACCTCCTAGAAAAGTCTCGTGTTGTGAGGATCAATGCCAACGAGCGCAACTACCATATTTTTTATCAGCTCTTGAATGGTGCAGATAGCAGGATGAAGCACGAGTTCCTCCTGGATGGTCTCCATGTCGACGATTTTGCCTACACACGTGGTGGACAGGACACCATTGTTGGTATTTCTGACAGAGAAGAGTGGGATGCCCTCCTCGAGGCGTTTTCGGTAATGGGATTCTCGGATAAGGAACAAGGCTCCATCCTGAGAACAATCGCTGCAGTCCTGCACTTGGGCAACATCTCTGTCGTAAAAGAAAGCCGGATGGCTGATCAAGCTCGGCTGGCACCTGACGGGGAGCAGCAAGCCTCCAAAGTCTGCCAACTCCTTGGAATTCAGCTTGAGCCCTTCCTCCAGGCCCTCTTACACCCCAAGGTCAAGGCTGGCCGGGAATGGGTAGAGAAGGTCCAGACGCCCGAGCAAGTCCGTCTTGCGCTTGATGCTCTCGCCAAGGGTATCTACGAGCGAGGGTTTGGCGATCTCGTCACCCGGATAAACCGTCAATTGGACCGTACGGGAATGGGAATGGACGACTCACATTTTATTGGCGTGCTCGATATTGCCGGTTTCGAAATCTTTGAGGAGAATAGCTTCGAGCAACTCTGCATCAACTATACGAACGAAAAGTTGCAGCAATTCTTCAACCATCACATGTTTGTTCTCGAACAAGAAGAATATGCCCGAGAACAGATTGAATGGCAATTTATCGACTTTGGCCGAGACCTACAGCCCACCATTGACTTGATCGAGCTCCCGAACCCCATCGGTATCTTTTCTTGTCTTGACGAGGATTGCGTGATGCCCAAGGCTACGGATAAGTCCTTCACTGAGAAGCTCAACTCTCTCTGGGAGAAGAAGTCGGACAAGTATCGGCCGTCTCGTCTGGGCCAAGGATTCGTCCTCACCCATTATGCTTCCGAGGTTGAGTACTCCACCGAGGGCTGGTTGGAAAAGAACAAAGACCCCCTTAATGATAATATCACGCGCCTGCTCGCTGCCTCGAGTAACGCCCATGTCGCAAATCTCTTTGCTGATTGCGCAGATCCCGACGATGAACATGGAGGCGCTAGAAGCCGGGTCAAGAAGGGTCTCTTCAGGACCGTTGCCCAACGCCACAAGGAGCAGCTACATAGTCTCATGGCTCAACTACATTCGACTCACCCTCATTTTGTTCGTTGTATCCTCCCTAATCATAAGAAGAGACCGAAGCAGTTCAACAACTTGCTCGTTCTTGATCAGCTCCGGTGTAACGGTGTCCTGGAGGGTATCCGAATTGCCCGCACTGGCTTCCCCAATCGCCTTGCTTTTGCCGAATTTCGACAGCGGTATGAAGTCCTCTGCCGTGATATGCCGAAGGGATACTTGGAAGGTCAATCCGCCGTGGCGATCATGCTGGACAAGCTGGGCCTGGATAGGACCCTCTTCCGTGTGGGGTTGACCAAAGTCTTTTTCCGCGCCGGTGTTCTTGCCGAACTCGAAGAGAAGCGGGACACCTTGATCACGGAACTTATGACTCGCTTCCAGGCGGTGGCTCGAGGATACGTACGAAGACGTATCGCTTATAAGAGACTCTTCAGGGCTGAAGCTACGCGAATCATTCAATCCAACTTCCGAGTCTATTTGGACCTGGTGGACAATCCTTGGTGGCAGCTCCTTGTCAAGATGAAGCCCCTGCTTGGTAACACTAGGTCGGCAACGGAAGTCAAGAAGCGGGATGAAATGATACGTCAGCTGAACGAGAAAATCCAGACCGAGGCGGAGTCGAGACAAAAGCTTGAGGAGGATAGGCGCAATACACATGCCGAAATGATGCGTATTCAGCAAACCCTGGAAAGCGAGCGAGCACTCGCGCTTGATAAGGAGGAGATTTTCAAACGCTTGCAATTGCGTGAGGCTGAGCTTGAGGATAAGCTGGCTGGTGCTCTTGACGACCAGGAAAGGCTTGAGGACCAATTGGATGATCTGTTAGCGGCCAAGAAGCAAGCGGAGATGGAGGTTGAGAAATATCGATCCCAACTGGAGCAAGCTGCTGGCCTCATTGCCCGCCTTGAGGACGAAAAACAGATGCTCGCCCAAAAAGTTGTCGACCTCGAAGCCGCCATTGAAGACATTTCCCAGAAGCAGTCTCAACGAAGCGAGCAAGAGGCGATCCTAGAAGAGGAGATTAAGATGCTTCAGAGCCAGCTAGCGATGAAAGATAGAAAAACGAAGGATCTTGAGAGCAGGCTTCTTAAGGCCGACCAGGATCTAGAAATCAAGCTCCACACCGCCCAGAAGGAACTCCAGTCCTCGAAACTTAGGGAGCAGCACCTTACCCGGGAGAACCGAGACGTTCAACAACAGCTTTCGCAGTTGTCCAAGACTTCAACAGACTACGAGGATTTGGTTAGGAAGAAGGAAAGCGAGTTGGCCTTGCTTCGAAGTGACAATAAGAAATACGAGATGGAGCGACGTAGCTTTGAAGCGCAAACGGCTGCCTTAGTCGAGGAGAAGCAAACAGCGACGAATCGGATGCGGGAGATTCATGCCGAGATTACCGCGATGAAGTCTCAACATTCTCAACTTCAACGGGAGGCCGAAGACGCGAGGAACCTGCTCCAGGCACGCCTATCCGAGGACGCTCAAGCGGACCAGAACCGCAAGCTTCTAGAGGATCAAATCAAGGACCTAAAGGAGGAACTCTACAATACTCAAATGGACCTCAGCCGAGAACGACAATCCCGGGACGACGTTCTTCTCCTCGGCGAGCACAAGTACGAAACGCTCAAGGAGGAGTATGACAGACTTAACGAGTCTAAGATTATCATCGAAAAGGAGCTTTACGTCCAGCAAGACACCTTACGCCGAACCATGGAGGCACGCGCGACAGCGGAAAAGGAGCGAGACGAGGCGCGCGATGAAATACGGCGCCTCCGAGCGGCGAAGGCCCAGGCGGAGGAGGCGAGGATCGAGGCTGAAGTCGCAGGTGAAAAGATGGCCAGCAGGGTCGCCCGCGATCGGGAAGCTAGTTTGATGAAGGACCTTGATGCTGCTCATGAGCGCCTTCAGTGGTTTGAAGTTGAGTGTGCCAACTTGAACCAGAAGATCGAGGATCTAAACAAACTCATCCTGGAGTCTGGCAACTTCGGTTTGAAGAATGACCAAGCCAAGGAAAGACTTGAGCGAGAACTGGCCACGGTCAAGAGTCGCCTCGCTGCGTCGGAAAATGATAACCGTGCCCTCCTCAACAAGCTCCAACATAAGGGTTTGGAAATCGCCAGGTCTACATCCCGGGCCAACGAGGCCTCTCGTAACCAAGCCATGTCGATGCAACGAGAAAAGGCTAGACTCGAGGAGCAAAACAATAAGCTCCATAAGCAACTCGAGGAATCTCAGCTCAGCGTTGCATCGCTGGAGAAGAAGGTCGAAAAGCTCCTGCTTAACCTCGAAGATCTTAACCACGAGGTGGCCCGCGAGCTCAAGACAAGTCGGAACGCGGAAAAGATGTCGTCCAACTTCACAGTTCAACTTGCGGAGGCCAACCGCACCATTGAGTCTGAGAGACAGCTCCGCACACAGGCCCAAGGTACCGTGCGCACGCTCCAGGCCACGCTTGATTCTCGCGACCAGGAATTGCAGGACCTTCGCGACCAGATGCTTAGTGTTCTCAAAACTCTCGATCCGGCAGCAAACCTCATTCCACCGCAAACGAACGGCGCTGCTGCGGACAAACACCTCGCGAAAAATTTCGACCTCATCCGTAAGATTGAAGAACTCCAGCAAAACCTCAGGGTACAAACAGCGGCCCGATCAAGCGCAGAGAACCAGCTGGCGGACCTCCGCGCCTCTCGGGCTAGCGAGTCTCCCAGTCGACCTAGGCTCGAGGAGATTCCCCTCAACGAGGCGCCGTTTAATCGATCGCCGACTCAGAGGCACTCCAAGCTCCACGGCCGTCGCTTCTCTAATGCCTCAACCCCGAACAGGAAACTCGGTATCAACGATGCTGATCTTCAGGATTCCGTTAGATCAGATCGTACGGCTGATATCCTGAGCTTCAATAACCGCATGGACCTTAAGGCGGAGGTTGAGGAGCTCCAGAACCAGCTCCAGCTAGCACAGATGCAAAACCGACACCTCCAGAGTCAGTTGGATAGGATGACCCCGGGGCCAGACAGCATCCTCGATGAAAGCCCATCTCTCCGTAGAATGCAGAAACTTGAGAAAGCAAACAGCCGCCTCCAAGAAATGCTCGATGACTCCGCGAAGAAGGTTTCCGCACTGGAGCGAAGCATCAGGTCTGGCGAACTCTCTCTGCGTGATCTGCAAACTCGCTCTCATGAAGAGATTCTCGACGTACTTAATAGTCAAGAGGAGTCGAGGAAGTCGCTCATTGCCAGCCATAAGGACGCCGTGGCAGAACTCTCAGACATCAAGGCACAATTCGAGAAAACCAGACATGAGCGAGCCAAGGCCGAGGTTGAGCTGCGTGATGCTAGATCCGACCTCGAGGAGATGTCGTTGGCGAGGGAACAAGAGGCAGCGAGCCGTAATCAGCTTCTCCAAGAGTTTGCCGATCTCCAGATCAGACTGGATGCCGAGACATCTAAGCTCGCCGACGTGACATCCAGCTTGAATCTCTACAAGAGCCGTGCAGATGAGTACTTCAACAAGCTTGAGCAGGCTGAGATCGCGGTTCTCAAGGCGAGCCGCGCTGAACAGTTTGCTAAGGCTCAGGCGAGGGAAGCGGAAGACACTTGCGCCGAGATCATGGCAGAGAGGAAGAAGATGGATGCCTCGATCGAAGACCTTCAGCGACAGAACCAGAAACTCGAGGAGAAGTTTGAGGACGTCTCGACCGACCTCGAAGCCGCCCTACAGTCGAAGAAGCGTCTTCAGCACGAGCTGGAGGACTACCGAAACCAACGCGCAATGGACATTGAGGACAAGGAATCGAGCATGGAGCAGACGCGTAAGAAGTATCAGGCTGAGTTCGCGACGCTGACCAAGGAGCTCGACCTCGCTAGGGAGGAGAAGCTATTCAAGCAAGCCGAGATTGTGAGGCTTCGAGAAGAGCTCGACGATCTCAGGTCTAAGTGGGACGATGAAGTGCTCAATAGCTCTACTTGGTCTAAGGAGAAATCTCGGCTCGAAACCGCACTTGCCGATGTCGTGTCCTCTCGAGATGAAGCCGTCGATGCCCATAAAGAAGCACAGGGCAAGATTGTCTCGCTCCTATCTCAGGTGCGCAACCTCCGCAGCTCAGTCGACGACGTTACCGCCGAGCGCGACGCGCTTCTCAGGGAGAAGCGCAGCATTGAGATTCGCCTCGAGGAAGCCATGTCCGGGTTGGACGATCTCACCAGGGGAGAGAACCCGTCCCTGCGCGATGCGGCCAACATGGATAAGGAGATTCTGGACTTGAAGTCGAAGCTCGCGCAGCAGGAGGATATCGCTTTGGCGGCAGTCGAAAAGATGAGGCGATCCGAAGCTCTTTCGGCGGAAATTCAGAAGGATGCGCTCGTGGAGAGGGAGCTCAGCGCGCAGCTCCAAAAGGACAAGGCTGCTCTTGAGAAGGCCCTCAACGAGGTCCAAGTCAAGCTCGTCGACCTCGAGACGAAGGGTTACTCTAGCGCCAGCCAGGACATCAAATTCCTTCACAAGCGTATTCAAGAGGTATGTGCTTTTTCGGCTTTCACAGTTCATCATTTTGTTTTACACTACTAACAACCTTTTCGTAACAGCTTGAAACCCAACTCGAGACGCAGGAAGAAGAGCGTACTAAGTCCCAGCGCTCGGTCCGAAACGTTGACCGAGTCGTCAAGGACCTCCAAAGTCAGATCGAGCGCAAGGACAAGCAAAACGCGCACCTAGCCGACGACGTAGCACGGTTCCAGGAAAAGGTCACCAAACTTCTCCAGGCCATTGACGAGCTCCAGGCGTCAGAGTCTACGAGCCAGTTGTCGGCGCGGCGGGCGGACAGGGAGCTGCGCGAGGAGCGGGAGAAGTGCCTAAGGCTCGAGCGCGAGCTTGAAGGATGGAAGTCTCTTAGGATGGAGAAGGGTTCATCCATGGGAAGCATCGGCAGGACAGGCACTTCGGGGACGTGGAGGTCGTCGCTCGGAGTGACGTGTGAGGATGAGAGCGAGATCGAGGTGCCCAAGCGGAAGTCGAGCATTAGTCGTGTGCCGAGCATGACGAAGGGCTTCTTGTAAGAGGAAAAGGGAAGTTGCATATGGAGTTTTTTATTGTGTACGACAGTGGGATTTAGGCGGTGTGCGGGTACGGATGGGAGATGATGGCGAAAGGCGAGCATGCGTTCTGGCATTTTTCTGTATTGCTTTTTTTTTTCTCCCTGCTTTTCGAAGGACTTAATTGGGTTAACATTGTTTCTTGGTGCGACTGGAATATGGTTATCTTTTTGATTGTTTTGGAAGCATGAGTATGAAGTATTATGGAGGTCATGTAGTAATGAGTACACTGCATTTATCCAAGATGTTGTTTGCCGCTCTGGTGGCGCCGCCTCACCGCAAAGTACACCAGAAATCGAGAACAAGGAGGGACTCGTGGACCTGGTGGATACGACGAATGGTTGTCTTGGGACTGGTTTAACCTGAGCAAGGGGAGTGTCTTTCAACGTCGCACACAAGGCGTGTTTACGCAGGAAGGACAAACATTCCATGAAGCCGGGCTCAAATACGGTTGTATATATTGGAGAATGCGCTCCTTCCTTCAACCATGGCCGAGTATCCTGAAACCTCCCCCGACTCTTACCTGGGTGTTTCGACAAAGAGAGGTGTTCTGATACACACGCCTGCCGAGGCCACCATCCATCCAGACTGACCACCCAATCAAAAGACACCCTCTTCGAAACCAAGCATGGGCGATCTAGTTTTCCTCCCAGACGCGCCCGTAGCATCGGCGTCCGACTATGAGCCCTCACTTTCCTCGGCTAGTTCTTTCAGTTGCGCCGGGTCCCACGAGGAGTTTGAATGTCGGTGGTGCTGCACGAACAGGACTACCAACAGATGCCGTGGGTCGTCGAGATGGTTTGGGGGTGGCGGAGACGACTGCTGCGGGCATGAAGCGGCGGACTTTTGTGGCGGAGGATGTTGCGGTGCTGGTATGCCTGCTGGCTGCACTTATGATCGTGTAAGTTCAGCCTTTCTTCCAGCTATGAGAAATCAAAATGAGGTAAAACAAGGGTTCCTCTCTTCCTTTTGCTGAAAAGGAGTGATAGACTGCCCATGGGACTTGCCAACCAGGTGGCCACCACAATAATCAGTTCTACATTGATCTACGTCCTCGGAACAAGCGCCCATGGTGGAAATGCGGCTGGAACAGGTCCGTTGAATGCTGTTGTGAAGATTCATCAACGCGGTGGAAATGGTGGCGCCGACGAAGAAAGACGTGGCCGAGGAGTAGAAGGGTGAGAAGAAGGGACAAGAAATACATTCAGAACAATTACTACATGCGAGATAGAGGCGGTAGATTTAGCGAGGGTTCGGACGAGGATGAGTATGAAGGGGATGATGAAGAAGTGCGACGTCCGAGGCCGGTGCGGAAGACAACCTTCAGAGGGCGAGCGCCTCGGGGTAGGGCTAGAACGGAGAGAAAAGAGAGGCCGAGGATTGGAAGAGGACATGGGCGTATGAAGAGGATACATAAACGGGCTGTGGACCGGACGAGAAAGAGAAGCATCGAGATTGAGGCTATGTTAAGTACGAGTGATTTCAGTGAGAAAGAGGATAGTGGCCTTGAGAGCGAGCGGGAGGAGGCTCGAGAAAAGGACGCGGTCATCGAGACTTTGAGGGAAGAGGTGAGGAGGCTGGAGAACTTGTCTCGTGAGGAGAGTGACGAACTCGGTGAGAGGAGGAGGAGGAGTAGGCGCGCTTCGAGGGAGAGTTGGGCTGGGAGAACCAGGCATAGCATCTAGGAGCAGCCTAGAATGACGTCGGTATTAAGCTCATCCTTGATCGAGTAACTTTATAACATCACTCGTCTTTCACTTCTTCTTTTTCATGCCCATCCCCTCGTCCTTTTCTCAGTCCCTTGTCCTTTTCTGCGTACCTCGGTATGTGAATTGAGGTTATTAGACAAATATGTATAACTGCTTTGTTTTCTCGAGTTGTATCAACACACATTCGCTTGTGTCAGGTCCAGGTGCCGCATGTGGAGGCTGCGTCCATCGTCGCATCTTGTGCTTTCAGAAGTACCGAGGTACCGAGTACAGTACAGCCAAGAATCGACCCACCACCAGAGCTACCCCTCCATTGTCCTCGTTCCCCAAGGCTGACGAATGAATTGGAGAAAAATGCAGGGATAATCTATAATCGATTTCTTATTGGCCAACTCCTGGAACGTCAATTAGATGACGTATGAGGCAAGACAAACCCTTTGATTATTGGTCAAATCAGTAGCCTCTTATCACGTGTGAAAACGAGGCTACCACCTGCAAAATTTCCCATCCCAGCTTCAGGAACAAGTATTCATGTGCTCCATAGCATCTGAAAACCTCGCCCGGCTCATCCTGTAGATGAGACCACCCACCAC
>SJVG01000794.1:0-17702 GCA_034774675.1 Scedosporium minutisporum
TCCCCATCCTCGCCCTTTTCCTCCTCAACAGAACCCAGCTCATCACTCCCGCTCCACCTTCCGCCCCGCCGCCCGGTCCGATACTTCTCCCCCTAGTAGAAGCCATCGGCCGTATTAGCGCGGCTCCCGCAGTTACTCCCGATGGACGCCGTCCCGGGAGTCGACTGCGAAGAGTGGACCGACCCAGCCTCGCTCGGCGTCGCCGGCTCCATGACGCGGTGCCGAATGGCCATCATCCACTCGTGGCTGAGGAGCTCGATGGCCGTCGCGCGCTTCGCCGGATCACGCGAGAAGCACCGCTGGAGGAAGTCGATTCCTTCTTCGCTGAGCTGGTCGGGCGTCGGCAGCTGCGGCGGGTTGCCCTGCGCGATGTTGTACATGATGGCCCATTCGTTGTCGAGGCTGGCCCAGGGACGCCGTCCCGTTGCCATCTCGAGGATGACGCAGCCTAGGCTCCAGATGTCGCCGGCGCCGCCGCGTCCCGGGTTCTCGCCCTTGATTACTTCGGGAGACATGTACATTGGCGTGCCCGTCATCGACTTGTTCGGCTTCGTCGACTTGAGGTCGCTGACGAGAGTTCGGCCTTGCCTAGCAATGACTTTAGCAGCGCCGAAGTCGACGTACTTGATAATGCCGTTATGGTCGAGTAGGATATCTAGAGACAAAAATAGTTAGTCACTCTGCTCATTTCAATAATAATTCTCTTTTCGAATCTTGGGACTTACTCTCAGGTTTGATGTCGCGGTGCACAATACCGCTTTCATGAAGGTAAGCAAGACCCTCCAAAAGCTGCAACGCGTACACCATAATGACCTGCTCGTCCTCGATCCGCCCATGCTCCAACAAGTGCGCGAGCGACCCGTTCTGGCAGTACTCCATGAAGATGTAGACCCGGTCTCGATGCACCTCGATGCCGTAGTACGACACGACGTTGGGGTGGTCAAGCATCTCGAGCACCCCCATCTCGTCCTTGATCTGCCCCGCGATCGCGGGTATCAACTTGGGATCCTGCAACCTAATTTCCTTGACCGCCATGAGCTGGCCCGAGTCGAGGTTCATCGCTGCGTACACGTTGCCGAACGTGCCGCCGCCGATGAAGCTGCCTTGCTGCCATCGCATCGTGACGTACGTAGCGGAAGACGACAGGTACGCGAGGGATCGATCTACTTCGTTCGTCGTCTCCAGCACGCGACCCGTGGCCGACCTTGCCGCTTCCGTCTGCCGCCTGAGCTCGTCCACCCTCTCGAGCTCCTCAAGCCGGTGCTCCAACGTGTACTTGGCCGCCTCGTTATCGTCGAGGAGCCGGTTTTGGTCGAGCTTCTTCTTGATCTGGCCCATGAGCGTCGCGATGCTGCGCTCCTTCTCCGCCTTGGCCGCCAGCATCGACCTGGCACCCATGATGTCAAAGTGCGAGATGAGCAACGCCATGCACCCGGATACCTTCGTCCGCAGCTTCGAATACTCCTCTTCGCCGAGCGCCAGGATGTGCCGGCCCCGCGTCATGCCCATGGCGAATTCGAGAGCCTGCACGGCCCATCGAAACGTCCGCTTGTCCGACGCGATGCAGTCGTCCGTGATGAAGCTGACCCAATCGAGCGCCAGCTTCGTCAGCTTCAACATGTTCATCTGCTTGCGGTTGCTGTCGAGATACATTAACGAGCGCTGGCCGAACTCCGTCGCGAACACGAAACAGGTCTGCACCAACTCCTGGCAGTCCTTACCCTTCGTTTGCCGGCGGATCGTTTCGACGCTGTCCATAAACGTGTTGGAAAGCTTGTACGCCACCTTTCTCGTCTCCGTAAGCCGAGAGTTGACCTTGTGGATATTGGACCGCTGCTCTACCACCAAGTCGAGGTGCATGCCAAGCCTGTCGAGGAATACTTTCCTCGTGTCTTCGAGCCGCCCTAGAGAGCCTGAAGCACAAAGCCGAATGTATCCGCGCTTCAGATCAATGCTCTGCTCTCGTATCGGCAGCTGGACCGTGTCCCCAAACCAGTGTGGCGGCGTCTCCGGCCGGATGAGCAGGAGGTAAGGCTTCGTGTCATCGTCGGCAAATTGAACCCTGGACGTAACGGCGAGGAGGGTCTGTATATCGTCGTTGCGGTACCGCAGCGAAGGCGACGCGATTAGAAAGATTCCCTGCTTCTCGAAATGCGGCACCTCCACGCGGAAATGTTCCGTCTCGATAAGGCGGTCGTAGAAGGCCTGCATCTTCTCGGCAAGGAAAGAAATGCTGAGGTCCGACGCCGTCTCGTAGTTCTCGCCAAGCATGCGCGAGAATCGCTGCAACATCCTCTGCCTCACCCGCACCGAGTCGAGACAGGCCTTGTATCGCTTGCTCAGCTCGGCTGCGCTCTCCTTGGGCTTCACCTGCAGTTCCTTCTCGAACGTCTGACTGAGCCGATTGAAAGCCTTGAATGTGAGGGAGCTGAATTGTTCTGCTACTTCGATATGTCCGTTCTGGAGGTGGCCGCCGATGTGATTGCCGAAGTCCCATTCCTGGAACAGCAACTCGGCCTCCTTGAATGTATTCTTGTTGCCGCTGAGCTTCCAGTTTAGCATCTTGAAGTAGTACTTGAGAGCGTCTAGAACAACTTGGTCAAACGACTCGTCGATGCAAGGAGGAAGCTCCCAGCCAGGCTCAGGCTGCGAGATGGCGAGGTACTCTTGCTTGATACGGATGGCCAGTTTCAGGATAAGCTGGAACTGGGAAATCATCTGGTCCAGCATGAGGGGATTCTGTTGGGCCGTCTCCTTGACTCTCCTAGCGTAAGCGAGGCGGACCTTGATGATCTCTTCAACTAGGCGGGACGGAAAACTGATGAGAGTGAGAAGCTCTTCGATGTAAAGTGGGAGATGGCGCTTCTCGAAGGCGGAGTAGTTTTCGATGAGAGTCCGTTTCGACTTGCGAATAACGCTCGAGATCCGAACCAACATGCCCTTGTCCCTCTTCTTCTTTCCGTCGGAGCCGTTCCGCGAGTAGTGCATACCTACTCGCTCAAGCTCAGGGAGCGGGTGGGGATCGAGGTCTCCGGCGAGAGCTTGCTCAGGCTCGGGGCCACCGCGACGGTCCTCATCGAGGACATTGCCGCGCTTGTCCGGGTCGTCTTCTTCACTATACAGAGTCCTCAGTCCGTCTTCCTTCATCAGCCGGTCGATGAACGACGAGTCGTCGGTAAGCGAGGTGTTCGACAAAGCCGGCTCCCTTGACTTTGTAAAATCGAGGTCATCGTTGCCAACCCACTTCTTGAGTATAGATAATTCGGTATTAAGTAGCTCGTTGGTATTATGCCACGCCATGATGGCGCCGTACGCTTCGGCGAAACCCGGAGACTCGGCGGCTTTGTGTTTCTCGGCCAGGGCCTTCCACGAGGGATAGTAGTTGCCGCACTTTTCAATCTCCTCCACTATGCTCTTGACCTGTTCGTGGGGAGGCTTTCCCGCTTCAGTCTCGCCCTTGATCTGGAAATTTATCACTTCTTCGAGGGTACGATCGAGGACCGACCGCGCATCTTCCACCATCCTCCTTTGTACGGGTAAATGTCGTCCGCAGACCTTGGACCTGATGCCAAGCCAGATCTCTTCGTTGCGACGCGGAGACTTGCCGTCGGATTGGTCGGTGGAGTTGATCAGCCGCTTCTTCTCCTGCCTAACGACGTCTCCGGTCAGCACGGCTTCGAGCATGCCGTGCCACTCTAACCGCTCACGGTTGGCAGGGTCTTTGATGTCCTCTTCGGTGGGTTGAATATCATCGTTTCCATAAAACATGATGATTTCTTCGTTTCTCTCGTCAAAGGGCCCTTCGGACGACGGCGTCTCGCCTTCGGAATCGGAGTCGCCATGGCTGATGCCGCTGTTGGCATACGAGTTGAAATATTCGCTGCCAAAGTCTTGGCGCAACCTCTGCAGGTAGGCTCGGTCCCTAAATCGATCGCCTCTGCGAGTCTTGGACGAAGAACGCGCGTGGTCGTTGAATGATGACGATGAGTTTCCCTGGATCGGGCGTCGTACGGGGGCGTAGGTGCTGGACGGCGTCCTCGCGGGAGCTGTCGGGCGATTCGGCCGCGGCGTGCTTCCATTAGAGTACAGCTGCTGGCCGTCGGCATCCGTAGTGCCACTCCGAGAGCTCCTCGAAGAGCCGTTAACCGAAGGAGCATGTGATGACTTGGGTGTTGGGATACCAGCAGACTCGGCGTACCTCGCCAGGCTTGTCAAGTCTTCTTGCGATTCTGATTCTAGGGAGCGAGGCCGTGGGTCTGCGTAGTCATCGTCGTCGTCGATAGAACGATCGATTATTAGGGAAGAGGGCCGCGGGGGTTTGGACTTCTCGGGTCGCGCGTCATCCTCGCCACCGGTGAAGCGAACGGTCCTCGGGGACGTCTCGGTCGTCATCTGGACGGTGGGTTCGAGAGCCGCCGTTGTCGAGAGGAAGGATGAGGAGTCGGTCGGGTTTTCGGTTTATTAGTATTATTTTTGTTAGGTATAACGGAAGATAAAAAGAGGAGTATGTCGTCGGAAGTATTGTACAGCTCGAGAAGGGCAAATGGTGGCTCTGCGGGATAGCTGACGACCTAAATGGGAAAGATACTGAGGTGGTGGTGGTGGGCTAGCCCCAATTCAAGAAGTCAAGAGGTGCAGTTGAGCCGCTTCCTCAGCCAGTTGAATGGGAGGCAGCGGCTGGCGTCTAGCGTCCAAGTGCCATGAAAGGCTCGGATCATGGAGATCTGATGCGATGAGCAAATGCGCAACGTTACGACTGTTAGCTGTCGATATCGAATGGGAGGATTGCAGAGTCGTAAAAGGGTTTTGGCGACCCGCGTGGATGGAGATTGAAGGGGAGAGAGGGTCGAATCGTGTCGGTCGTGAGGTGGGATGGGTCAAATGTCAAATGTGAGGAGTTACGACGAGGAAGTCGAGAGTCGAGGCTTGTGAATTATTATGGGCTTCGACGGAATCGATCATGGTGATTGGTTAAAAGCTAAGGCCCGTGGGGAGGGACAATTGCTGATGGAGCCTGTGCTGAGTACTTTTTGCTAGCGCTCTGTTTGGAGCTAAAAGGCCCGGAGCTCGCGGAAGGAAAGCAAAGCACAGCGCTAAGACAGGGCCCGCTGCACTGGGTGGGTGGGTAGTGTACACTGTAGTGTGCTTCTAGCAGAGTGGTTTGGTGCATATAAACGATTAGCACCACTGAGGACGGAAGAGTAAGTGTCCTTGGTTGAAAGGTACAAAGTACGAAGTACATCGAGTAGAGGCCGAGCTTATCGTCTCCGCCACGACGAAGACTTGGAAGACCAGACAATGGAGTCGGAGTATTATTCCTCTCCCTATAAGACCGACCTTGGCTCTTCGGTCTTTAGACAGCCCAAACTCGGATGTAAAATGGAGGGCATTATCAATTGGCCCATGCAATGTCGAACCTCCACTAAACCCCGCCAAACCATTTGATCAATTGGCTGTCAATCAATCTGATGTTGACTTCGAGAGAGACCCTGGAGGACAGATATCGCCACTTGCCCCGTGCCCTGTGCTCCTGGCTCCCACTTGGGGCAAGGCGGCCGAAAGTCTATTTGCACTCCGAGGCACGAGATGAAGCCGGCAAGTTGTTATCAAGCATTTGATCGAGGGCTAATTGGTGTGCCCATTTTGCTGTCTTCTACAGGCGACGAAAGCGGAGACAGTTAATGTACTGTCTGCGCATCTGCAACCCCTCCACAAATGACCACGTACACATGTTGATCGATCTCGATATGGGATGGATAACAGGACCCTCTAGCTTCTTGGAGAACAATGAATCCGCGATTCGTTTGAGAGCATCGAGACAATTACCCGAGGGCACCACTTCCCGCTTCGACCCGTTCTTTACCGTGGCGATCACTTGTCACGTCGACGAGCCATGACCTGGAAGGTACAGTCGAGCAAGCTCAAATCCCCCAACGTATCGCCACCCGATCAAATGCATCAATCCGCAAACGCTCGACCTGCATCTGTAAGTATCCATATTAGACATGAAAACCCATACCCGAGACAGCACGGGTGGAGACTTGGCAAATGGATTCTCGGACACACCAGCAATCCGGCTCCGATGGCAAAAAAAATTGAGAAGCAAAAAGGTTCCCTCAATTTCCTCCAAAAGAAAACCGCCACTGGCTAGTTATCGAGAGCCAAGAAATTATGGTCCCTCCATTTTTAGTGAACGAAACGGGTGTCGCGGAAAAAGCAACTGATCCCAGGGGAAATGAATCAGAAATGATCTTCGGGATGGAGAAGCGAGTCGTTCGGTGTGTTACACAGGGAGGGCGAGTCGCCTCGTTGATATGATCTGATGGTCACTCCCTCCGCCTCTCTCAGTAGTTACCTGACGGTCTTCGGCTCCGAGGTTGTGCAGAATCACTCAGTCGGTGGCTCCCTCCAGGGTTCAGGACCGGATATCCGAGTTCTTTGGACTCTTGACCTTTCTTTGTAGATTCCCGAGGTCTCAGACAGCTGAGATGGTGATTAGCATTTTTTTAAGGTGACAGGCATCTCAAGCCACCTGACAGCTGCAGGTTTGCGGGTTTGATGGACTACCCGTGCAATTGCGTCTGCTTATTGCCCTTTCTGGAACGGTAGCTGTGGGATTGATGGATCAATTCTGGTGATCGAATGTGTATGATACGCCATCGAGTCCAAGGCTTTTAGACGTCCTGAAAAATCAACAGATTGTTCTATGTATTCTAATATACCATCGACTCGTACATCATAGGATCCTCCTTTACACTCAATCGTCCCTCTTCTATCCCGCACTGGTGCAAATGCAACTCGTGAAATTCAATCATCAGCACCGTTACTGCTGCTGGATTGGCTTCCACCCTCCTCATCACTCACTCTAGGAGGAGGTATCCATTCCTCTATATCCTCACAGCCCTTGGGGACCCGACACATCTCCCTGACATCGCACGTCTTCCAAAGCACCTCCTTCACCTCCTTAAATACCTGATCCACGGCGTCCATAGCCCAGATGACATCCAGATGCTCGTACTCCGGTATCACCTTACTATGGACAACCCTCACAAACGGCTCCCTTCCCCTCTCAAACCTCTCCAGCAGCTTCTTCCCATCCACAAGGTCATCGCTCCCAGGTACCCACAACGCAAACGGCGGCACCTGTTCGTTATACCACGCCGTAACCCCCCGAGGTCTGCGTCTACACACTTCGACGGCCCGTTTAAGCGTGGGGCTTTCGGGTCCCGATCGGAGAGCTGCCATCTCCTTGTTCCCTTGTACGAACCCGTCCATCTCCATATCGACCTTTTCCTCCGCCCGCACGATATCCTTAGTTGACAGAATACACTTGTGCTTGGCGAACCCGTTCCGTCCCAGCCACCAGCTCATCGACTCCGCGCTAACGTACACGGGCGCGAACTGGAACATGCGGTCACGGAGGTCCCTCTCCCACCGATCATCTGTCCAGTTGAACAGGAACGAAAACACCTTGTAGCCGAGCCACCCGTAGATGCGAGGGTGCATGGTTTGGTGTATCGTCATCATGAACGGTATGAATGCATGGATCCCAAACATGATCTGGAACATCGAGGGCGAGATGATGCGCATGAACTTGAAGTACATCTTTCCGATGAGCGGCCCGGCGTACGCTGCGGGTGCGAGGGCGCAAAACACCGTAAACTTCTTGCCCAGTTCGGGGCGCTGCTCTTTCGCGAGGGCGACGAGCGTCTGAGTCGTTCCTTGGGAGTGGCAGACGAGGCCGAGTTTCTCGAATCCCGTCTCCTCGAGCACCTTGGTCGTCAGAGCGTAGAGATCCAGGACGCCCATCTGGCGAATGTTCCAGCACCATAATCTTGGATCCGAGTATGAGAGGGTTTTGTGTTTCGGTGCGAAGCCGCATCGGTTGTTTCCCAGCCAGACATCGTAGCCGGATTTGCAGAGGTAGAATGCGAGGGATTCGTCGTCGTTTACGCAGTATGCGCCTGCGCTTTGGAGTAATCCGTGAATGAGGAGGACTGGGAATTTCGGCTTCCTCTCGCTATTGAGAGGCATTCTTTTCTTCTGAAATTCTCCTGATTTGGGAGCGACTCTTCCATCGGTGGATCTGGAGAACTCTCTCGGGTTGTACACATGCCACAGACTGATGATGAAGCCATCCTCAGTTTCAACATCAAACTCCTCCACATCCAACCCAACTCTTCGCGCATAGTATCCAATGTCGCAGACAATCGGATCCGTGCCTCCTTCGGTTGGAGTAAACTCATCCTCCTGGTCGCCTGTCATCCCTCTTCTCGCGTTTGTATTTTCCCAGGCATCTTCCCGTTGTCTTCTCCTCTCCCGCCTACATATTTCTTCATCATGAAATGGTCTCCTAGTGTGTCGTCGACCACCCCATCGAAGCATCCTATCCAATGGCCGTGGAACAACCATGGGTATACTGGTGAAGAGGGCCCCTAACACAATGACAGATAGGAAAGCGAGGCTTAGAAAGAATGAGACGAATCGGTAACCCAAGTACGAGAGGCTACAGCGAAGGGAAGATGGCGCAGGCCATGTCGGTAGAGGGGGAAAGAGGGTGTTTGTCGACGTAGATAGTGTAGCCCTGTGATGGCTCGTCTCTGCAGTTTGTCTTGTTGTAGAGGTATCGGTCCTCTGTCGCTCTAGTTCTTTACCGATCTTCTCGGGAGATCTCGACCGCCGTTCCGTAGGCTGCTTCTTGACATCGGAAGGAAGTCTTCCATTGCCTGGTTGGACGAGTACCTCCTCCGTCCTAATCAATGTAGATGTGCGGTCATCGTCATCCTTGCGATCAAAGGAAACACCTAGAGTTCGCTGATGTAGAGCCGCATTGTTATGACGTCGGGAAGAAAGAGGCTGCAGTTGAGTCGATGACCCCGTGTGTCCATAACTAACAGACATGTTTCCACCTTGAAGGATAATAACAAAAGTGAAAATAAATTTGAATCAAGTAACCGAGAATAACATTCTTCGCCAGTCATTCGGAAGATCGTTGATTCAAGCGGTCTTCAGGAACGAAACATGGCCTCTGTAAAAAGATCAAAACCATAATGCCTTCCAGGAAAGACGCGTCAACCACCTTTAAGCTACGAGTTTAAGCATCCTCCGTCATCGTTCTGGCAGTGACAAGTGACAGATGGATATCCGCATTGCCGCGACGACATAGCCTCGATGCAAACTTTGTCTAAATACTCTTGAATAGGAGAAGATACAAACTAGCGTCATGACGTGGGGTCGGGGATGGGCCTCTTCACCTATCACATATCCTGTCGTCGCAGAAAAGTTACCTCAGGGGTTGATGGGTCTATGAAATGGGGCGAGGTTTGGCGTGAGCTTATCATAGGACTAAGAGATTTTGACACAAAGCTAATTGCAAGACACGGGCAGGCTTGCCGTTGAGAAGGTTCCCCCCATCGCGCCCTAGTTGGGTTCGGCCTTGATGGGATCTGGGAGGCCGCGGGCACAGCACATCCTGTCAACTTCTGTCCCTTGGGAACCCCCAGTGTCGAGCTGTGGGAGAAGTATAATTAAGAGATTGATTCGATGATGTCACTGGCGGTGCAGCGATGTCGGGGCAGTGATCGATTCGAGTGTTAATCAAGCATGTGCTTCAGGTCGAGTCCTACGTATCCAATTTTGTTCCTTACAGAGATTGATGTGATTGCCTTCTATGATGACTGAAGTTCCCGGCTTATGGCCTCCAGCGTACATTGAAGACAGCATGCATTATCGCATGTAAACCATTCCCGACGTTGGTGGAGAAGCGGCATTCCCGATCTAAACCTGCCCGGTCTTTGAGGAGAAATCGTAGGGATTATTGCCTATGGATATTCACTAAAATCAAGCCCGAAAGCCAAATTGAAGTAACTGGGTGTGATTTTAAGAGAAAGATAATAAGATAGGGTATTCTCAATCGTCTCCTGCAGTTCTCGACCTCTGTTCGGGGCTAGGCGATACTTGGAATGCAGGTAGCCATAACAGGAATTTGGGTCGATGACCTGGGGTTTGAAGAAGCATAATCGAGGTCAGACAATGTTCACATTGGATGTCCCCTCCCCTTCCTCATCAGACGCGAGATCGATTCGATGCATCATCGTCTGGTTGGGAGAGATCTGGAGAAGCGGGAAGAGTGCCTCGTGCACACCTTCAAGTACTTTGATACCAGACCTACCTCACGACAAAAAGTAGCGAATTGTTATGTTCTTGCAGATTGAGAAGGAAAACTGAAGAAAAAAGTAAAAAGACAATGTTTGGAAGATGGGAAAAAGGAAAAAAAAAAAAAGGAAAAAAAAAAGGAAAAAAAAAAGGGAAAAAAAAAGGGAAAAAAAAAGGAAAAAAAAAAGAAAAAAAAAAAAAAAAAAAAAAAAAGAAAAAAAAAAAGAAAAAAAAAAGAAAAAAAGGAACTGTCCGCACGTATATATATTATGTACATATATTAGGGATGTGGCCGCCGCCTCGCACTCTATGAAGACACAACTTATATCCTTCCCGTCTGTGCCTCTTCTCTTCCCTTCATCAAGCCGCCTCTCTCCTCCCCATCTCTCCTCTCCGTGATAAATAAGTGAGCAACGTTGGCATATCCTCGCGAATGGCTACCACCACTACTATAACCGCCACCGACGAGAAGAGGGCTGCGACCTCCGACGATGCGGGTATCTCCCCCGTCTCTTCGCAGGTGGAAGGGGATATCAGAACTGAGGTTGTGAAGGAGACCATTCCTCAGCGCTTCTGGAGATATACCACTACTCCAGGCCATGCGTTCCAGATCGTCATTGCCGCCGCACTGGCAATTGCCATCGGCATGGCTGTAACGTCAACGGTTGACAATATCCCGTCCGCGGTTCCGACTCTTGTTGGCATTCCGGGAACCCTGTGGTTGAGGGCACTCAAAGCTGTTGGTACGTCGGTTCTCACTCACGCGGTTCCCAACAAAGTACCCGGCGGTTTTACATTGTACCCATGTTGATTAACGCCTTGCATAGTCCTTCCTCTTATCATCACGGCCATGATCCTTGCCGTCCAGAGGCTGCGCCAGATGAGCACCAACGGAGGAAGGAAACTAGCCGGCTGGGCAGTGGGCTACTACGTCCTAACAACTATGCTCGCCATCGTCATCAGCTGTATCCTAACGAGCCTCGTATGGCGCCCTATGTTCACCGTCGTCGGTGATGAATCGCTCTCGCTCGACAACATTTCCGAAAAGGACGCTGCCAAGACGGAAAAGCAGGAGATTCCCAAAGTCGTCCTGCAAATGTTCGAATCTCTCGTCCCCGCCAACGTTGTCAATTCTCTCGCCACGGATAGCCTGCTTTCCGTGCTGGTCATGTCCGTCGTTATCGGCTACCTCATCGACTCGGAGCAGTCTGCCATCTACCGCGTCACGGTTGAGGTCGAGTCCATTATTACGAAGATTATCACCTGGCTCATCAAGATGGCTCCTGTCGGCGTCTTCTTCCTCATTCTACCCAATCTTTTCAAGCTCAACATTTCCGAGATTGGCCAGAATCTGGGCGTCCTCATGGGCTGCGCCCTCTCGAGCATGGGCATCCACCTCTTCATCGTTCTACCTCTCCTGTTCTTCTTGTTCACGCGGAAAAACCCCTACGCGTATTGGGGCAAGTGTTCACCCGCCTGGCTGACTGCTTGGGGTACTGCTTCGTCGGCCGCTACGCTGTCCGTGACTCTAAAGTGCGCCAAGGCTCGAGGCATCCCCCACACCGTCGCCGACTTTGCTATTCCGCTCGGTTGTCTCATTAACATGGACGGGTAAGTCAATTCGTATTCTTGTGTTAGTGTCAGGATGCATGTCTTGGATTCTAATCTTAATTCTTTCGCCGATAGCACCGCCATCTACTTCCCCGCGTGCGTCGTCTTCCTCGCCGCGACCCAGGGCCACGAGCTCCTCCCGACGGACTATGTCATTATCGTCTTGCTCTCCACACTCGCCTCCATTGGCACGACCCCGATCCCCTCATCTTCTCTCGTCCTCACCGTCATGATCGCTCAGAGTGTCCGGGTGCCTCTGACTGGTATGTTTGCCGTCATCATCGCCATCGATTGGTTCATCGATCGCTTCCGAACGGCGGTCAATGTCAGCGGTGACTTGTTCGCAGTCTCGGTCGTGGCGAAGATGACGGGCATCAAGGATGAGGATTCGAGCCAGATGCTCCAGAATGAGAATGAGACGGGGTCTCTAAGGAACGAGGATAGGGTATAGCATGAACAGTTGGTGTATTTCGGTGGCCTTAGTTACAAAAAAAAAATAAAAGAAAAATCGATATTTCGCACTTGTTCGCCATTTGTCCATCGGCGTTTGATCTGATTGGGCTTGCCGTTCGGTTTTCGTCCCGAGAAGTTTTCGCAATGTAGTAAACGAGCTCTCCCCATTGTACTGTATCTCAGTACAACTGTAGCCAAAATCCCTCAGAGATGTGACTGCTTTACTTTCGTTATCATCAGTGTTCGTCAACTTCAAATGTAGTTTAAGCAGCTGTGGACAAGCGCCTCCAGTTGTGTTCCTGGTTCCTGGGCGAGCAGAGCTGATCAAGCTTCATTTTGAATTAACCCCGCCCCCGCTGCAAAAGGGACCAAATAGGACGACTTCGGCAGTAACAACTCTTCTTCTGCCCAACATTCAGGTCGAATCCTAATAATTGACGTCGAGGCCGGCAATATTTGGATCTAGCGATCCCTTATTTTCTATAATTGACATAATTGGCACCATCAGTGTCTTCCTTTGAGCTTTCTCTTCCCCTCGTCACGACCCCGCTAGTCTTTCTCAGACCGCCCTTTACATCATGGCCACCAAGGTATACCGCGCCAGCACGACGGCACCCGTCAACATTGCCGTCGTAAAGTGCGTCGAACAATTCCCTCATCCTCAGAGTTCGGAGAGCTAACATCTTCCCTACCAAAAGGTACTGGGGAAAGCGAGACCCTAAGCTCAACCTCCCCACCAACAGCTCCCTCTCCGTGACCCTCTCCCAATCCGACCTCCGAACCCTGACCACGGCATCATGCTCCGAGTCCTTCGATCGCGATAGCCTCATCCTCAACGGCGAGGAGGCCGACGTCTCGGGCGCCCGAACCCAGGCCTGCTTCCGTGAACTTCGAGCCCGACGCGTAGCCCTCGAGGCCAAGGATGCCTCGCTGCCCAAGCTGTCCGCCATGCCTCTGCGGATCGTGTCCGAGAATAACTTCCCCACGGCTGCTGGCCTCGCTTCCTCAGCAGCTGGCTTCGCTGCTCTGGTCCGTGCCATTGCTGATCTTTATGAGCTGCCCGACTCGCCCACCGAGCTTTCCCTCATCGCGAGGCAAGGGTCCGGATCGGCGTGCAGGAGTCTTTTGGGCGGATACGTTGCGTGGAGGGCTGGTGAGAAGGAGGACGGTACCGACTCGCTCGCTGAGCAGGTAGCGGACGCGTCGCATTGGCCCGGTATGAAGGCGTTGATCCTCGTTGTCAGCGCTGGTAAGAAGCTCGTTCCTTCGACTTCCGGAATGCAGCAGACCGTGGCCACGTCGTCGCTGTTCAAGCAGCGAGTGGATGCTGTCGTGCCCGTTCATATGAAGGCCATGGAGGAGGCGATACGTGACCGCGACTTTGCCAAGTTCGCCGAGGTGACGATGAAGGACTCGAATTCGTTCCACGCTACCTGCTTGGATACGTACCCGCCCATCATCTACATGAACGAGTATTCTAAGGCTGCCATTCGTGCGGTGCAGCTGATCAACGAGGCTGCGGGGAAGACTGTGGCCGCTTATACTTTTGATGCTGGCGCGAACCCCGTCATTTACTACCCAGAGGAGGAGTCCGAGGCGGTTGTCGGCACCCTCTTCAGTGTTCTCTCCGAGCGACCGGGATGGAAGGAGCCCGAGTCGTACAAGGGATTGAAGGCTGCTGCCGCGCTTGATGATATTGGTTCATTCCTGGCTGAGGGTGTCAACCGTGTCATCATGACTGGTGTTGGAGATGGTCCCGTCAAGTCTGACCAGTTCTTGGTTGCTGAGGATGGAAGCCCGATCAAGACTAATTAGAGGTATGCTGGGCAGGTCTGGCTTTGGAAAAGAGTGGGAAATGAAGTGTTGGCATAAAAGAAGCATATATAGGGTCCTTAAAAGTGGCCGTGACGTCTCAATTGATGAATATAATCGAAGTTGGCCCAGGTCGAGCGGCTTGTGTTTTATGACCAAAGTGAGTGTTTCGCCTATTTGGGATTTTTGACCGGGATCCTGACGACACGTCAATTCGTTTTCTCCCTCCAACTCACATCTCCATTCCACCACAGCAGCCAAAGCATCATAATCAATTGCCAGCTACCTATGGATACAGGTGGTTTTCTAAACATTGATATTTGATGATGAGGTTTCTCTGACCTAAGTGTTGATGCAGCAAATTCCCTCGCTCCTTCCTTACACATGGCCCAAGGTGGGAGAAGCCTCGTTCCTTCCCAATCTTCCCATGGCCAAATTCCTTGAATCACAACAACATCAAGGAAGGAGCTCTCGAGGGATGGAGCAAGACATGAATTGCCCTTTACAAATTAGAGGCTACAAAAACAAAATTAAAACAGCCTCTTGTGGTCAAGATTTTGGAATCTCTTTCCTCCCACACCTACGAACTTCTCCCCATCACCATCTCCGTACCTTCATTATCCTCATCCATTCATCATCAACCATAACCCATTCCATCAAATTAAACCTTAGAACAGCTCACAATGGCAAGGAAGAAGCGGTCTAAGGCTAAGAAGGCTAACAATGCTGTCGTGCCTGAAGTCCAGGGCAATGACCAGCCTATCCCCCAACTTGGAGACTCTGGCAATCATGAGGAGCCTGTTAAGGAGACTCAAGATATGAGGCCAATTGATGAGCCTGTTAGGGATTTGGAGGCTCCTTCAGAGGAAACCACACCTACTCTTAACGAAGAAGAGTCTGAGTTGAAGGCTCTTGCAAAGGACATGCTTGGCCTTTGTGATGCAGAGCTTGATACTAAGACAAACACGAAGTCTCTAGACATCGCGGAACTTGACAGGGCTGGTGTGCTCCAGCGTGAGTGGGTTGATGCAAACACTGATGTCTTGAAGGTATGGTTATCTCTTCCCTAAGGCTACCACCCCCAAACCCTGCTGTCACCACAATCCCTTATTCCTCTCCCCATCATACCCTTCTCTAACTCCAATTCCCAGGTCGAAACTCCTGCTCCTCCCGGCAACATGGTTCGCGAGTCGATTCGACCCTGGATCGAGTGGTGCCAGGAGACTCTGCACGAGGGTCTACTGCCTGTTGGCTACCCTTACTCCGTCTCTGAGGACTATCTTGCCTATCAGACATATGATTCCCTCCAAGCGTTCTTCAGCACCATTACGAGCATGCTATCTGATCGTGCTCTCCTCGAGGGCCTTGGCGTCGGAGACGCCAATACCTCCGCCACGTACGCTCTCCTTCTGAACGTCTTTAAGGACTGCGTGTCGCGTTTGGCCACCATTGGCTTCGCTCAACAATATGGCCTAACTATCGAGCCCGAGTGCAAGCGCTACCGCTTCATGGCCGATCTTCTGAACGACAGCGCCTTTTTTCTCAACCTCGGCAGTCCCCTTCTTGGACCGATCGGCAAGCCCATTCTTCTCGCCGTGGCTGAAGGTCTTCGCGCTATGTGCGGTGTGGCCGGCAACGCGAGCAAGGCGGCGCTCTCGAGCCATTTCGCGCTCCAGGACAACCTTGCGGAGCTGAACGCAAAGGAGGCAAGCCAAGAGACGGCCGTTGGTCTCGTTGGCCTTCTTGCCGGCACTCTTGTGGTCAAGCTTGTTCAGGATCGCACCGCCGTTTTCTTTTTGATGGTCGCCCTCGTCCTGGGCCACCTCTACGTGAATTACCTTGGCGTTCGAGCCGTCACACTCCGTACCCTCAATCGCCAGCGTGCTACCATCGTTTTCAGCCACTGGATGAGGCATAGCTCCGTCCTTTCTCCCACTGAAGTTTCCGAGAGGGAGAACATTCTTACTTGGAGCCCTATCATCAGCAACTTTAGCGGACGCAAGAAGGCGATCGTTCTTTTCGCTAAGAACTACTATGAGTTCAAAGATGGCGGCAATCCTAACATTTGGTTCCTCGAGCGGCCCAAATTTCTCATCACGGTCCGGTACCTCGAGGAGAGCAGTCTGTTCCGCGTCAAAATTATGCTCACCTATCGAGCTGAGCCTGTCGACGCCGTGAAAGCCTGGTTCCTGGCCATGGAAATGATTTGGGACCTCCCCACTGAGGGCAAGTTGATGGACTATGAAGGCTGGGAGATCGCCGTCCCCAAAGTCGACCCCGATGTCGAGACCGATAGCGACACCGATGATGACACCGGCCCCGATGATGGAGTCAAGAGTGAATCTTCTAGCCATGTCTTGAACTTTAACCATCCCTTGTTGTTCAAGAAGCTCAAGGCTGCCGGATGGGATCTCGGTACTTCGTCCATGGAGACAGGTAACCCCGTGCGAATCAAGATTACTCGACGTACCGGCAACCAGACCAAGAAGGATCAGTGAATTGGTGTGGGTGTTCTTACATGACGGCGTTTATCGGAATTGTCACTTTTCGGAAGATACCAAAAAAGGACACATGGCGAAGGCGCATTTGGAAGATCATGAGCGATGAAGCACCGAACTAGTTATTTCGGAAAAGAAACAAAAATCAGAAGAAAAAAAAAGGTAAAATGGATTTCAGGGACTGATTCTGGAAAGCTTTGACTATTCTGTGTATCTTAGGAGGATAGCAAGTAGCGTTCAGATCAATGATTAGTTTCTGAACCAACCTGTGTGCTTTAGCTCTTGTAGATGTGTCCTCGTAGACGAACTCAAGAAAGATATCACATCGACGGCGGGACGGACTAGACAACGTAGTTCGTATCAAAGGGGAGATATGTGTCGAATTAGATCTATATATTCCAGCCCGGCCATAATCTATGAGAGCAGGGCATCTATGCAAATGCTCTGGAAGCGAAAACAAGAGTAAGATACTCACCACACACGCCGTTTTCCCATGGTTATACAAAGTTAATAAAACATACACTCATCCGAACACAAGACACCGTTTTCCTTCGCGGCCTCCTCCATCTAAACGACTCCAAGTCCCCTCAGCACCCTCATCTTGACACCCTCCCACGTATTCAGCTTCGGCCGCACATCAAGATAAAAGCTCGGCCCGCCGGTAGTGCCCTTCGCCCTCCCAGCGTAGAAATCTATCACGTAGTCGACGCGCGTGCCGCAGCGGTCGACGATCCAGTCGTGGCGGTCAAAGGGGGCCGTGTAGCCCAGGATGGTGTTGATGCGGGCTTTGGGCGACATGCGGGTGTTGAGGCCGGCGAAGGAGTGGAGCTTGGGTCCGTCGCAGCTGTACGTTCCTCATGGGTTAGCGAATGCGTCTTCAGCTCTAGAGGGAGAGTGGGGGAGGGGAAGAAACATACGGAGTACCAGCAGTATAAGGCGTCTCCCATTCCAAAATCTCCTTCCACGCCCTCTCATTAACAGCATTATGTATCGGCACAACAGTCTTCATATCGGCCGCCTCAGCACCATGGCCCTTCCTTCGCATAGCGTCAAAGAACATCTTCTCCGAGGGATACAACCAGTTCCCCGACGCTTCGTCCTTGCCCGTCTCGGTCTCGTGGTTTACGGGACAGGCCGTCACGGCGTTGGGGTCCGAGGAGCGCGGGATGCTGG
>SJVG01000795.1:0-17693 GCA_034774675.1 Scedosporium minutisporum
TCCTATCCCCACATGCCCTCCCCCGCATCTGGGCCATGGATGCTCTTCCTCAGGTCCACCTGGCCGCGGCCTCCCTTACTCGCATGCTCCTTGTAGACACTCCCGAAAATGTCGAACTCCTATGCAGCACCTCCACCACAACAGACAAGGAAACGACGACCACGGACTCCTCCTTGTCCTCCTCCACTGACTCTACTGGTCTGGCTCCTACAAAATTCCATGAGCTCCTCTCTCTATTCGACAGGACAGACGACCCCACGAAAACGGAAGCTGCCCGAGCCGTCCTCCGTGTCGTGCGCTCCCCACTTGGGTCTACCTCCCGCACCCTCTACACCTCATGCCCTCAAATCCCCGACGCAATCTCCCACCTTATCACACAAACTCGCTGGCCGGCCCTGCGCTCCGAAACTATCAGCGTTCTGGCGCAGGCTTCTCGTTCAGACACAGCGCTCCCCATGCTCTACCGCCTGTTTTCTAGGAACGAGAACTTTGCCGTCTTGGGCGATGCCGTAAAGGGCATTGCGCCCCAACAGGAAGAAGGAAATGATTCTGACGCTCTAGCCGCGCAGGTCCTGAGGGCCGGTGCGGAACAAGCGACGGAGACGGTCGCGGAGGGAGAGGGAGTTAACACGGGGGGTACTACGACTACGGCTGGTGTGCTTCCTTTAAGGGCGGATCAGGAGAACTCGCTCATCATTGTTTGGAATCTTACCTCATGGATGAAGAAGGGGGAAGCGGCCGGTGTCCAAGCTGCTGAAGGGGAGCAGCTCAAGAGTGTGGGGGAATTTGAAGAGTTGATGAAGGAGGGTGGTTCGCTTCTTGGTGGGGAAGGAGTTTCTGAGCCCTCGGCCAGGGAAGACACAGATCATCCATGATACAAATGAGAGAATATATCCTCTGTGTAACGTTCAACCGAGAGTCGACTTCGTCAGACGTCAGACGTCACTCATAGTGAGCAAGAATAAAAATTAACAAGAGAAAAGACAATGCGAGTTTTAGTCTCTAATGCGTTTGTATTTCGTGGTTCACCCTTGCCTTGGCATCGTCATTAAACTACCAAGGGGGCTCTCATACCATTCCCGGCCTTTCCATGTTCCGTAACCTTTTTTTTTCTCAAGAAGAGCAGCAGCAAGCAAGCAGGAGAAGATTTAGGGAAAAAGAGAAAAGACAAAAAAGAGACCGGCAGACACAAAAAGACAACACAAGACTCCCAGTAGTGAAGAATCCCCAAGTTGTCCATGCAGGTATTCTGTTTTGATGTTTTTTTTCTTTCTCTCTTTGGTGAAAGGATATAAACCTCGATACCATTGCCTGTCTTGGGCAAAAAAAATAAAAAATAAAAACACACAACTCCGGGGCCTACCGCTACCTTCCTGTCGTTGTCGTTTCCAGCTCCTCTCTCTCCTACTTTTTCTCGTTTTTTATTTCTTGGCAGCCTCGGCCTCGGCCTTATCCCTGATGCGCTTCTCCCTGACACCAGCCAACCTGGCGTCGCTACGGGCGAGCCTGAGCTTCCTGAAAGCACCGCCCTCGACGGCCTTGGGAAGGTCGGCCTTGCTGATCTCCTTGATGGTCTTGTCGGAGGAGACGATGGGGATGGCGGAGGCGAGGGAAGAGACGAGATCAACCTTGGAGAGGTCGGCCTTGGTGTCGCCCTTCTTGGGGGCGTTGGACCTGCGGGGCAGGACGATAACGCGGTTGAGGTACTCCTTCAGGCGGGCGACGTTGGCGGCGAGGGACTCCTCGGAGACGTTCTGGCGGCGGTGATCGACGGCGATACCGATCGTGGGTGCGTAGAGGCGGGGGACACCGGCAGCCTTTTTTTCCAAGTTAGTTTCAAAATATTCCTCTCTCTTCCAATTTTGGGACCGATTATTTTGAGAAAATGCAATGGCGCATTGCCCAAGCCACCCAATGGACAAATCGGTCCAAAAAGAAAACAAGGCAAAAATTGCGTGCGTACCTTGAGCTCCTCAAGAGAGAAACCGCGGCCAGCCCTGGCACGGCGGTTGTGCTTGATGGTAGGGCATCGCACGATAGGTCGGAGAAGGTCGACGGGACGAGGGGCGACGGCGGCAGCCTTGGCCCTACGGGCGTCCCGACGCCTGACCTTGGCACCGGGCTATATATTCCATCAAGTTAGAAAGACAGGTTTCTTCGATTTTTTTTCCATATGCGTCTTGTCCGCCTCGTCGAGATATTTGTCTTTGACGGGTGTCCGGATTCGCGACTTTTTTGGTTATCGTACCTGATCGAAGTGGCATCGAACCCGACGTTGCCAGTCCTTTCGGAGATCTATTTTCCATGGGTTAGCCCATCTCTCACTGTCGAAAAGTCTTCATCGTCTTGGATGAGTCCCAATATTGCGGGCGAAGGGGTCGAATGCTTACGGGTGCTGATAAGCTTCTGGTTGTGCTTGATCGCCTAAACGATGAGAAAGCAGGTTAGAATGTAAATCCTCGAAAGCGCGAAGGAATGGAAGGGCATTCATCGACGTTTTCGTACCATTGTGCCGGTTCACGATCAATCACTCTGTCGTGGGAGGTGTGGTGGTGATGTCGGGAGGGCAATTGGAAAAGGTTCGAAGATTAGATTTGATGTTCAGTCCGCCTCGACGCAAATTCTTTGGTGGGCTTGAAACCCTATGCGGGTACGTATCTTTTTTTTCTTTTCCTTGTGCTTGCTGCGAAAGTGGGGTCCATATCAGCGGCTTAGGCGACTTGGGGTAGTATTACCTAATCACGTGAGATGGGAATATTTCAAAATTTCAACCTGGGAATTCTCTTTTTTGTCAACGCCACACTCACAGGTGGCTGGTTCGAATTCCAGCCTCAACCCATCACCCGACAAATTCCCGAAGAACTTCCCGGGTCTCCGCGCTGCCCCAGCGGAACTTCTCGCGAATTAGCTTGGCTAAGCAAAATCTCATGACATTTTCTGTTGCAGTGATTCGAGGGTCCTCGAGGAAGAACGAACAGAAAAAACTTGGCCTTTTGAAGGAAACCCCCACCCTCGTTTTCTCCAAAAATCAAGGTTCTCCTCCTCGAAACAACTCACAATGGCCTCCCGATCAGGTCCTCGGAGCGTCAGCGATGCTACGCGCTTCACGTCGACGACACCGCTGCCGAAATCGAAAACTTCGGCGTCCAATGCCGGCGGCCCCGGCCCCGTCGGCGAGACTCTCGAGCAGCGGGTGGCGCGGTTAAGGGCTGCGCATCTGGCCGCGAGGAGCGCGCCGCTGTCGAGATACGATCGGATAACGGAGGGGGGTAGGAAGGTGTTTGATGTTATGCACAAGGCTACGTTGGCTGGGTTAATTGGGTTTACGGGTACGCGCAGGCTCTTTTTATATGGCGTGATTTTGGAAAGGACAACTGGGGAAAAGAGTAAGAAGAGGAACAAGAAGTAACTAACGGTCTCCAACAGTGATTGCTGGTGTCTTCAGCGTCTACGCCGTCATGGACATGCTCAAGTATAACCGCAAACGTCGCGAAGACTTCATGCAAGCCCAGAAACGAATCGAGCACGACGCCCTCGCGTCCGCACGTTTGGCTTTCCTCAATGGCTCGGCCACCGACGAGCAGACTCGCCTTGTTGAGGAAGCTATCAGGGAAGCCGACAGGACGGGACAGAGGCTACCCCCCCTCCTCTCCGGCCCCGCGACACAGGAGCAGAAGGATAAGTCCCAGTCTATATGGGATCAGGTCGATGCCCAGGTCAAGGCGCAGCAGACAGGCGTCTCGCCCGCCCAGACGGAGGAGCTGAGGAATAAGGTTAAGGGGGCTTTCGAGCAGGAGAAGGCGAGTCAAGGGAAGGGCGGTCCGTTGGATCAGCTGGGTGCGGGAGTGGCAAAGCCAGAGAGCTCTGGGAAGAGCTGGTGGAAGGTTTGGTGAGTTCGGCGGGTGGGGGAGGGGAAACTCAAAATACTATGGCGCGGAATGAGAGTCGAAAGCTCGGCGACTCTACAAGTTGGTTGAGAAAGGGCGGGTGCAGGAGGAGATTGTGTGTGACGAGTACGACGGCTGTATTATAGAATCTATTCCTGTGTATGTAGACTGGCTACATTAGACGGCGTCTGGGATGTGCATTGCACTTGGAAGAAAACATCCACCCTCTCATATAATACATTGCATCCCAGCGTACCTTCACCGGTACTCTTTACCACAAACTTCACTCTTCTTCTGATGCATACTTCCTCCTCTCGATCTCTCCAATGCTAGTCCGAGCCATTGCCATCTTCCATCCCGTATCACATCATCTTCTCCAGCACCTCGCATCTGAGAATCGTGTGTTGGTAAGTTCGTATCTCCTCGGCGTAGCTGCATCAGTCAATGGTTCCAAGTCACCAGCAGACGGCGGCATACTCCCCGGTCGTAGTTACAAGCATTACTGATAACTATATTAGCTCCTCTTAAATGGAGTTCAATAGTGTATTTACTATGTATCTCTTTAAGGATATGCTAGAAAATGTAGGAGAAAAATAGAAAAAGAAAAAGCCGTCCAAGGCAGGATCGTCCTCCTTTAGAAACAAAGGGAGACGGGGTATATGGTCAATCTAGAAACGAGTAGGAAATAATCTAAGGAACGTTTTTGGGGAGACGTTCCACGTCATCCGTAGAGCAGACATCCAATCTAAGCAAACGATCCATCCGAAAGAAAATTGCCATCCCATGAATAGGTTTAAAAACGCCACTAATAACGCCTGCTGCCGGAGAAGAGAGTTCAAAAGGGCCGCAAAGGGGAAACAAGAGGAAAAACAGAGAGAGAGAGAAGAACTATCACCAAGAGTTAGTTCGATAAGTAAACCTCGACTAAGGTTCCGTCTCGACGGCGATGGTGCCACAGCGAGCTCAGAGCCGACCATCCACCAGAAACAATTGTCCTTTTTAGCTAAGAGATGATAATGTGGTTAAAGTGGCCGGGGACTTTTCGCCTGCACTTCTCGCAGTCGGTTCTATATCCCATGCTAAACGTCTTCTTCATGCCCGGCTGCCACGTCCATGAGTTGATGGTATGTCGCGATCGGATGTGTCCCCTACGGCTTTGGGGAGGCGTCGTCGGGACATCGGCATCGGCAACGTCGATAGGTACGGGCATACCTGGTTCCACGCCGGGATTCTCCTCGGGACTCGATATGGATACTTGGGATGCGAGCCTGTCCGCCAGGTGTGTCGTGAACCCGCCATCGAGACCCGCGTTGGGAGAGCCATCCTCGCCCTCGCTGATGGGCGAAGGAAGTCGCCTGTTCCGAACATTGCTCCACTCCTCGGAGTCCGTGGTGCGGGGCACAGACTCGTCGAACGAATCGAATCCGCATTGGTGGTGGCCCATGTTGTTGACGTCGTTAGGATGGTGCAGGTCGGACGCTCCGCTGCCCTCCCAATGTGCGCCCCTCGGTTGATTCCTGAAGCGAGGCTGGATCGGCGTGGGAACACGGCCCGCCAGGTTTGCCGCCGCAGGATCGGATGTGACTGAGAAGGGGTCGAGAGCGTCGCTCGGCTGATCGGTTGGCTCAGGAGACAGGCTGTCCATGTCCATGCAGGTATCCTCGGCTTCGCGGGGATTTTCGCCCTCGGGTACCACGGAGTCGAGAAAATCGGACGCGGTCGAATTCAACGGGAATACCTGAGAACCGGCCCACCGCTTCGCGGACGTCGGAGTCCCAGACATGACTCGTTTCTAAGAAGAAACCGTTAGATCTTCACGGTGCATTCGCGGGTGCCAAACGAATAAACCTAGATCGTACGTTTCGATGCTCGCCAAAGCTGGAGGAGCCATAGCTAGCTAGATCCTCTTCTTCCTCTCGAAGGCGCCTCCTCGAATAATTCAAATCACCTGCCATTTTTGCCGTTAAAGGATGATGGTCAAAATCCGAGGGAAAGGCGCGGAGTTGTCGGGGACGTTCGCCGGAATCGAAGCGAGAGGTGGGTAAGAGCCAGGAGGGGATAACGCAACTACTTCGTAGGACCGTAGACGTCTCCCATGGATAAGGGGCCGCCGGCAGAAAATAACGGGTGCTTGAATGAAGGGAATATTCTCAGGATTGATTTTAGGAGGAAGAATGTTGGCGACAGCAAGTTTCCATTCGGTTCAAGGATCCATCCACTGCTGCCTCCAGTGGCGAAACCGACGACAGCGGAGTCTGGGACCCGCAAGGTACAAAAGATGACCAGACCAATGATCCGACTCAGCCTCAGCTCGGAGGGGTTGGTTCAGCCCCGAAGAGGCTGGAGCCTCTCCTCTCAGCTCTTGAGGCGGTCTCGGAGCGAAAAGCCAATGGAATGGGAATCAATATGTTGGAATAAAGAAACAACAGATTTAGCTCCAATTTCGGACATCCACTACAGAGTGGCATGTTGCTCATTTTTGGTGTAGTGGGCTAAGTCCAACACAATAGAACACACGCACACACAAACAGGACAATTATCAAGATCGGGATGGTTTTACAAAGGTAATGATAGATTGATTAAGATTGATAGAAACAACCACGTTCTCCCTTCCCTAAGTCTGACGGGCCGCCAAAAACTTAGTTAGTTCCATCCCCAGAACCTAGCTCCATTCCATCCGCGAACAAAGTTCATGCATTCGTTCATCTTGAGAAGCCACATCAAACGCAGCGTCGTCTTGAACCCGAGCTTGAACCACAACGGTTGGGGGGAAATCGACCAAAACAATTGGATTCGATTGATAGTTGGGATTGGTGGAACACAAAGAAACTTTTTGGAAAACAAAATACGATCAGCCCGTTCAATGGAAAACAAAATTGATAACCTTGATCCCTCCAATCAGTTCTTCCTCGTCACCTTCACCAGCGTTGCAGAGACGGTCCTGCCCACGCTAGTTGGGTCTTTCCGTATCTGGGGTATGTATGTTGGGCAGACGGGTCGCCATCGCAAGCTCCGTCGAGTCGTAGGATTAGGGACGTTCAAGTATTCCCCTTGCGCGTGGGAGAACGGCCGTCACCGAGGAGTATTGCGAAGGAATCAGAAGGTTTATACCCCGGAAGAGTGGAGATGACCTTCCGGGCGCCGTCGTGCTTGTCTCGAGAATTTTTACCTCATCGAGGTATAAGACAAGGACTTCGTCGAACACCCTCACTCTCGAGATGGCTTTACACCCAAACATGCTGGGGTAAGTAGCCAGCATCCTTACCACCCTTTTGACATTGTCAACCGCAAGCAAGGGGAGAAAGCCATCGTTGCTAGGAGTAATATCCACCCAGGGTTGCAGTGGATTCTGGATATCGCGTATCAGGTTTAAGGTTGTCTCGTTCCCGATGCATAGTCTCCAGACCCTCGCTCGCGCTTTGGCATCTCCCGAACTCACAGCGTCACCCTCGAAAATGCCACGGCCATTAAGTCCGACCAGTATATCCTCTCCGGGCGCCCCGAGAATGCATCCCTCTCTGCATAATTACACATGCAGAGGATCGCTCGGCCTTCCTTGTGGATGTAGTTCTGGTATGCCGGCTCCAAGGTCTTCCCCATTGGGTTGTAGACTTAGACGAGAATATACCGGTCGTCCAGTTCTTCTGCGTCTCGGAGCTTGTCTTGTTGCAGGTCACTGATCCCCGGCAGTTCCGGCGGATCGAGTCTCGTGTCGTAGCTAGGCACAATCTCCTTGAGGGGTGTGTAGATCTGCCCCCTTTCCTTGATGCTGAGGTGAAGCTCCTCTTGGAGCCTTCGGCCCTTGGTTGTAAGCTCCTCGTAGAGAGCATGGGTTATCGAAGGGGTGGCCATATTGGTTGACAATCGAAATATGCTGCAGCACGGTCAACATACACACGATAGTCGATCGAGACGATGGAAACCGATGGTCCACGAGTGGGAGCAGTATCGTATCTTTCGGGCAAGGAAATGAACGTGTGTCCCTTTTCGTGGGTGTTATCGATCAGCTCCTTGTGTAGCTACGTCCCCTTCGCCGAATGTTGCTCGTATTGAGCTGGAGAAACGAATGTTTGTGACATTATTGAAACAAGGGAATTGGTAATAGTGGTATGACACAGACTTGGGACAGGCAACGGAGATATGGACACTGGATTCTTTTTTGGGAGTTGGAACTTGAAAAATGAAAACTTGAGAGTTGGAACTGGAGGAGAGAGGGAAAGCTCCTTTTTATACCCGAGGTGCTGGAGGTACTCTGGGATACGAATCACCCAAATTGACGGGGCGGGACTGAATCACTTGAAACGAATATTGAAATTCATCAGTGTTCTCTAGATTAAGACTTTCCTGGAAGGAACTGGAGGAGAGAGGGAACTTGAGAGTTGGAAGTCGGAAGTTGGAACTTGGACCTACGAGACTAGAGCGAATAAGCTGAACACCTCTTTCGGCTGGATCGGTCATGGCACTTTCCTAACCCCTAGGTCTATTGCATCTGTTGGAGAATGGGGAGGAAAGAGTGATGTCCAATCTTTGGACTATGGCAAGCACCAGCAATTTCTGATGATTCAAGATAGCTTTCGTTCTTTCCTGACACCTTGACTCTTTAGAACGCGACTCCCGAGGGAGAGAGAGGTCTACGGGAAAGGAACGCTCCAAGAACGTGAAGAGACTCCCGTTAAGAAGGATCATATGAATCTTCTCAGGACAGAGACACACCTTCCCTAATCTCTTGACGGTAGATTTAGCCAACTGCGGAGCAGGCAAGTCAGTCTAGTGCCTCGTCGACTTCCCCAATAGTCTGTCATCCGATTCATCATTCCATATTGATCCAAGTCACAGCAGTACCCGTAACATGGACCCGTCACTTGATATCAAAATCTTGCGGCTCAGATCGTGGTGTCAATTGCACGTGGAACTACTTTTCGAGGGACGTAGTCAGTATTAACACTTATTATATGCACACTAGGATGTAAACTCTATGTAAACTCTGCACTACAATTGCACTTCAAAATAATCCCTAGTTAGAAACAAGGCCCTCCCCACTCGTAACTTTCTTGAGCTGGTGTAAAGAACCATCATTTATTCAATCTCTGTCTCCCCTCCAATTTACACATCCTCCACGATCTCCCTTACATATTTCTTCATTCCTCGCTCTCAGACAGAATAAACAAACCACAATGGCAGTCGCCAAGCCGGTCTACGGCGTTCCGGCAGAAAGGCTTCCCCTTTCTCGACATGAATTTTACACTACCTTCGAGGCGAGCAGGAGTCGACGCACCGGAGCGGCATACGGACTCTCTCGGCGATGCATACCTACGTGTCTTAGAAGGAGAAGAGCCTGACAGATCCCAGCCACATACGGGAGATGGAGTTGGAAGAAGCAAACGACTATTGCAACCGAGCTGCGCCTTTCTACATCCTCCGGAACGACCCCATTGTTGCAGGCGCCGATTGGCCATTTGTAGCAGAGCTGTGTTTGACTGTTCTCCACAACTATATAAGAAGTGGTTCCGGCCCTATCGTAGCGAGATCGAATACGGGCAGTTTCTCGCCAAGGTCATCTTCACCAAGCCAACAACTCTCCCAGAGGAGACTTGCTCGCAGCCTATGGTTGATCTAATCAAAGCATTAAACGCAGGCCTCTGCGCCATGGTCGATGAAGCCCAAAATGCTACGAAGGCTCTCAAAGATCTTAATCTTGACAGCGATGAACTGTTTTGCAGGGTGTGCGCGCCATTAGATATAAGCAGGGACCCAGTGACGGTTATCCGCGATCAAGACTTTTTCATACTTCAGCCGCTCTTTCGTGCCATCGCTGTTGTCATCCGAGCCCAACATTACGACGACGAGATTTCTGATCTTGGGTCTCTCGCTGTCGTCATTATCCGCATTGGTGTTGAGGACGGCCTCAGCGCACCTATCACTTTTGACTCTATTCCCAAGGACTTTAGGAAAAGTGTTCTCTTTGAACCTGAGGGTGAGATCTCAGCTCTTGAGACCACACTGGAAGCAGCTGTTGCTTTTTTTACTAGACTTAGAACAACGTGAAATCTCGGCCTTTGGCCTTCAACCGGACCCTGTTGAATCTACGACAGACCTAGAGAGCGGCTACATCAAGTCTGGTAATACGCTCTTGGACTTGGCCGAACGGCTTGGGTGGAACGAGGACATGGGACCGCTGGAGGGGCCGAGCTTGCGATGGGTCGACACGGAGAAATATCCAACGTGGTCTGGAGAGGGTGCTGAGGCTGACATTAAGTCCAATGTCCATGTTGAGCCTGGATTACGGAGAAGGGTGAGCTTGTTTAAGGAACGGCTGAGGTCTATGCCAAAAGCCAACCAAGTCTAACTGAATGACTTTCTACAGAGCTCTACGGACTTTATAGATGCCTTGCCACTCACCGACATTGTGCAGGGCGTAGAATAACTCTTTAACTCTTTAACATCGAATTAATTTCAATGGTGTGTGCAACAACGCAATATTTGGAGCATTGGGCTTACTTGCGCAAATCTCAGGGCCTACTGCAGCTATAGTGGAGGGGGTCTATGCGGTAGACGTCGTCTTCAAAGCCGTCGGTGGTGGACAGCTCGGAGCGGCGGCCGGCGAGGTTCATAGGCGCGGCCTTCTCGTCGAGGCCCATGTCGAGGGTTCCGTGGTGCTGGCGCGAGTAGTGCGAGACGCCGTCGCCATCGACGATGTATGAGTGGTGGGGGACGGCATATCAGACCATTAGAGCGAGATCATTGGGGTCGCCACCCATGATATTTAACCGCTCTTCTGATCTTTTTATTTTTATTAAAAAAATCATTTTCCCTTGACTCCCTCCATCTTCCCCTCCTATGCTCTTCAGGTTCACCATTTCACGCTAAATCCGAAACCTTCACATTCGTTCACTCGTTCTTGAAAAATCAAACCCAGCAAAATCGTCCAAAATGGTCAAGCCCACCGTCTTTCTCACTCTCTTTTCCATCGTCGCTCTCGCTTCTAACCTTGCTCGGCGCCACGAGGGCCATGATCACGATCACGACGCAACCTCCGTAGTAGTCAGTGTCGCTCCCGCCCAGACGATCGGCACTCATCATGATGAGCCCAACGACCACGGTCATTCCGCCACCGTCTCGGGCATAGCTGTTCATACCACCATCGGCCAAGGCCATGATGATGGTGAACACAATAGCCAAGGGAGCGCGGCTTTAACGGGCAGCTCTGCGCCGGTCACTACTTCTGCGCCGGTTGCGTCCACTTCTGCTCCGTCCACATCTACATCTGATCCGGCGGCGTCTACTTCCGCCGTCGGCGCATCTGGAGGCAGTATCACCGACATCTCTTGGTTTTCGGCCGCCGCCGCCGCCCTCGCCATCCTTGCGGGGTATACGGCTTAAGTGAATAGTTGGAAGAGAATAGGATTTTCCTGGGGTGTTTTGTTAGCGAAATTTAATGCATTCATACTCTCGAAAATTGAAACAGCGTGCATGTTAGTTACACTGGCTTTAACAAAATGGATCAATGTTCGTCTCATCTTTGATCACATCATAACTTTCTACCTCTTCGGATGCTAAATCTAGAGCCTCAGAACGGTTCGCACGAGCCGTTAACCTTCCTAGAAATATGCCACCAATCTTATCGAGAGGTTGTATGTCACGCCCGGTTTGCAGCCGCGCCAACCAGCGTTTCGGCAAAACACCCGCATTGTCGCATCGCGCTCCGTCATAGGGGAGACAGTCCTCGAATAGTGTCTTGACTCCTTGGGAACTATACAGGGATGAAAAGACTTCCTCCTTCAGCGAGCCGACGAGCTACGGTGTTGTACTCGTTGCCATCCGTCATCCAGAGTCGAGTTCGTGATAGGCCATCTGGGCGGGGATGTCCCAAGTCATATCCTGTCTTTAAGCGTTCCAATCAACCTTGTCCCAGGCAGATATAAACTATATTGAACTCGTGCAGCATTGCAGCATTGCCCCGGCTGGGAAATTTCGTCCATGTAAGTGAGAGAAGGCCCAACTCGACAGCAATTATTTCTCAAGCCAGATGCGACCGAAAAGTCTAGTTTAAGTCATCCGTGGCTATTTGTGATGTCTCCTATGCAAATCCCTTATATCGACCTGAATTCGTGAATCCAGAAAAACCATACGGTTGTCGTTGGGTTGGTGAGCAGCGATTCGACTCATTCTCGAGAGTTTGGTTCAGTAGATATTAATCTCTTGACTGCCAGGAGAGGTTCACTAATCCTCACATCGCTCATAAGCTGACGAATCTACAAACGGGACACAACTTGAAGCCCGCTATGGTTTCCTCGAATCTTCAAATCGCCTTGCTAGTCAGTTCCGCGGTTCTTCTAGCCGGCGCCAGTCCAGGTCACCTCCACCATAAAATCATCTCTCAAAGGGCAGATACTTTCTCAAACCCAGTTCTCTGGCAAGACCATCCAGATCTGGACGTTTTCCGCATCGGAGATGTCTTCTACTACTCCTCATCAACATTCGCATACTCCCCCGGCGCCCCAGTTCTAAAGTCCTACGATCTCGTCAACTGGAAACCAGTATCCCACAGCGTACCCGAGCTCAACTTCGGCGACGAGTACAATCTCACCGGAAATCAACGAGCATACGTGAAGGGAATCTGGGCCAGCACGCTCCGTTACCGGGAATTGAACGACATGTTTTATTGGATGGGATGCATCGAAAGTGGCTGGACTTACGTCTGGACCGCGCCCGGAACGGAGCCGTCGCGAACGGCGGCGAGGTCTCGGAGTGGACATGGAATAGTCATCCTCCGATTAGTAGGTGTTATTATGACGCTGGATTATTGATAGATGACGACGATACGTTGTATGTGGCCTACGGTAACCCTCGAATCTCCGTCGCTCAGTTAGCGCCTGATGGTTTGAGCGAGGTCAGATCGCAAGAGGTTCATGGAGTCCCCGGAGAAACCGTCGAAGGTGCCAGATTCTACAAGATCAATGGATCTTACTACATTCTTGTGACCAGGCCGGCGGATGCGGAGTACGTGCTCAGGTCTGACAACCCCTTTGGTCCTTATGAAAGGCGCAAGCTGGTATCCCGGATCAGTGGACCTTTGCAGAGTGCTGGGTACGCCCATCAAGGTGGAATCGTTAACACTGTTGATGATAAATGGTATTACGTCGCTTTCTTGGATGCTTACCCCGGGGGGCGCATTCCGGTTGTCGCTCCCTTGACCTGGACTGCCGATGGATGGCCGGAGCTCGTCACCGACAACGGTGGTTGGGGGATGACCTATCCGATACCAGTCCATACAAACAAGACGGTTGCACCACCAGTTGGAATAGACGAGTTTAGAGGCGCGAGTCTGAGTCACGAGTGGGAGTGGAATCATAACCCCGACACGACGAGGTGGCAACCCGCAGGCGATGAAGCTGGTGGCCTTATTTTGCAAACGGCAACAGTGACTACGGATTTATTTTCGGCCCGCAATACACTCACTCATCGCATAATTGGGCCCAAATCCACAGGCACCTTCCGTCTTCACATTTCCAAGATGCGGGATGGTGACAGGGCCGGTGCTGTGCTCTTCCGGGATCGTGCCGCGTACATCGGAATCTGGAAAGATGGAGATGCGGCGAAGATTGTCATGGTTAACGGTCTTAATCTGTCCGAGGGCCAGTGGACGACGGTAGGAACCGGCACTGTCGTTGCTACCGGTCCTACGCTTTCAGATGATGGCATCAAGGAAATCTGGCTCCGGATCACGGCTGATATCACGCCGGCTTTCGGATCGAGTCAGGAGCGGACGGCGAGGTTTTCTTATAGCACTGACGGGACTGATTTCACGGAGCTGGGGCCAGCTTTCTCCATGAGTAATTCTTGGAGGTACTTTACTGGATATAGATATGGAGTGTTCAACCATGCTACCAAGGAACTGGGGGGTGAGGTTAAGGTCAAGAGTTTTGAAATGCAGCTTGTAGATTAGCGTTAGTGGTGGCATGGCAAAATCCTTTCAATTTCCATAGCGCCTGGGGAAAAGAGCCGCTTCGTTTCGATCTCGTTTGCACTACATCTAGTTCCCTCTACTCAGGTACCACCTTCCAATAAACCGCTAGCCCACTCGCCTTCCCTCGCCAGCTTACTTTCCTACCTGACTGCCATATCACGCATCAAAGAACAGGAAACAGCACGGTTGCGGGCCACCGGTCAAATTCTGGAACTCGCGGAAAGCCACCACAAAGCTCCTATAAGAACTGACGGATGTCGGACCAGTTGATCAACGGGAAACAAGGGAGGGAGCACACAATAGGGGTTTCGAACAGAATGGAAACGGGGATTTTGGTATGGCCTTGTAAGATATACAGCACACTGAAAAGAATGGACAAGAGTGGATTCCAGTTCCCTGGGATCCGGTGACGGCAAAAGGACTGTATTCGGAAGAACTGTAAAAGACTATGTTGCAGGAGAAGAACTGACTCCTGAAGTTCATAACTTGATACTGATGAAAATCCCCAAAACGTTCCCCGGGGGAAAAAAAAAAAAAAGAGAGAAAGATGACTCTTCGAGCCAAGTCCGGAAATTACTTTCTCCACCCCACCAAGAGTTGACTTCCATTCCTCGGGAAGAACTACTAGTAAGTTTAATATCCAAGTGCCCGAAATATTTCTAGTTTTGAAGAGTAGCTCCTTCGAAGTTGGCTTCGAAGTTGGGGGTCACTGGTTTGCAGGGGTTTTTGACTTCGCCCGGACTTAAGCTAATGGGCGTCAATGCCGTAATCACGTGGGGCAAGGAACGACTCGGGAATCACCGACAGGGTCTGGAACCCAAATGGGCAGATCCAATCGCGACACACGAATTTCAATTGCACTCAATTGCACTTTGCTACCCCGCCATCACGCCGTTTGTACTTCATCTGTTCGTTCCTTCCGTTGATGGGCAGGAAGATGACCGCATCGGACCGGTGAGAGTTCGCGGGAAGGTTGACGTGAGAATTGATGTGAGAATTGACGGGAAACCGCACCTCCAGATACTTGAAATGGGTGTGAAATACTCGTATCGTCAGGTACAACCGGTGTGCTGTTAGAGTGTACTTCGTAAGCTACTTGAAGGACACGCACACAAAAGGTAGTGTGGTGGGTGGCTCATTCCAAGTTTCTTCGAGAACATATTTGGGCAGGAAGGTGCAGAAGAAGCTGCACGCCAATTGATACTTGCCGTGTCATCAAAGTTAAGCCAACCAGAGAACGTTTGACCTGAGGTTGGTCCTAGATCGGATTCGCCCATGCCTCCTGCTGTCTTTCCACATCTATTGAGAATAGCAAACCCCCCGCGCAATGCTCTAGAATTGAAGAGGCCGGTTGCCAATTCATTGTTCGCCGAGGCTCTTGAATCGATGCATGGGTACAAGGGTCGCGTCCAATGCGCTCTCCGGCATGCGCAAAGAGAGAAATACTTTAATTCTTAGTGGAGGGAGACCCTGACACATGTATCCCCCCATACGAATACTTAGGCGGGGTACAACGGAGGCTGACCTCCGAGAACCCTCCGATGCTAGCTTACACCGTCTTTTTTTTTTTTCTCTTTAAAAAAAATCAACCACTCCGGGTCCCGACTTTTGCTCGCGCAGTCATTCGTTGACTCATTCTCGGTTTACTCGTCGTACTATTTCTACTTCCTTTTTCCCTTTATCCTTCCACTCTCTTCCTCTCGTCCATCCCGCGCACCAAAATTCCACGTCCCGTCCGACTATATCTGTCTCGAGCTGTCCGGCGACGCCAGTTCGTTCCTCTCTTTAGCCGACTTGAAAACGCTTCTTCCTCCTACCGCTTCACCCCTCCATACATCTTACCCCCACACATCACCGCAAACATGCCTGGCGTAGAAATCACCCCCCTGCAGGCCGATGACACTAGGAGTAAGTGAACGGTTCTTATGTTCTTGCTTATCCCAGACCCGAGAGCACCATTGCCCGCATCAGTATAGCTACCTGCGATGCTTTACATCCAATCTTCCCAATCCCACTACCTCCAATGCGTCCAGACGGGAACCCAACTTTAAAGTGCTCTTTTGCCTTGCCTGCAAGACCTATGACTAACGACATGTGTGCTCAACATAGTCCTTGGCCAGGATCCCCTGATCCCCCCTGCGCTTCTTGCGTCCGAGATTCCCATGACGCAGTCCGCCCTCGAGACCGTCGTCAGCGGCCGCCGCAATGCCGCTAATATCGTCCTGGGCAAGGATGACCGCCTTCTTGTTATTGTCGGGCCCTGCTCCATTCACGACCCCCAGACCGCCCTCGAGTACTGCGAGCGCCTAAAGGCCGTCGCCTCTAAGCTCACCGAGGACCTCGTCATCGTCATGCGCGCCTACCTCGAGAAGCCCCGCACCACCGTCGGCTGGAAGGGCCTCATCAACGACCCCGATATCGACCAGACCTTCAAGATCAACAAGGGTCTCCGCGTCTCCAGGCAGCTCTTCAAGGACCTCACGGCCTCGGGCATGCCCATTGCCAGCGAGATGCTCGACACCATCTCCCCCCAGTTCCTCGCTGACTTCATCTCCGTCGGCGCCATCGGTGCCCGCACCACCGAGTCTCAGCTTCACCGCGAGCTGGCCTCGGGTCTTTCTTTCCCCGTCGGTTTCAAGAACGGCACCGACGGCAACCTCGGCGTTGCCATTGACGCCATTGGCGCCGCTGCTGCCCGCCACCACTTCATGGGTGTGACGAAGCAGGGTCTCGCTGCCATTACCCGCACCAAGGGCAACGAACACGGTTTCGTCATTCTCCGTGGCGGAAACAAGGGCCCCAACTACGATAAGGAGAGCGTCCAGGCTGCGAAGGCTGCGCTTATCAAGAAGAACCAGAAGACTGCCATCATGATTGATTGCTCTCATGGTGAGTTCTACCTAGCTTATTGAGCACAAAAACTTTTGTACCAAGGTACTAACACTATCTCAGGTAACTCCAACAAGGACCACCGCAACCAGCCCAAGGTTGCCTCCGTCGTCGCCGAGCAGCTCCGTGAGGGTGAGACCTCCATCATCGGCGTCATGATCGAGTCCAACATCAACGAGGGCAACCAAAAGGTCCCCGCCGAGGGCCCCGCCGCTCTCCAGAAGGGTGTTAGCATCACGGATGCCTGCATCAACTGGGAGAACACGGTAACTTCGCTCGAGGAGCTAGCTGAGGCTGTACGCGCCCGCCGCGCTGTCAACGCCGCCAAGGGTTCGAACGGAGCTTCCAACGGCCAGTCGGCTTAAAATCTCTGAAGGATTAACCTTCAACTGAGTGGGTACCAAGGGCATATACAAAGAGTTTCTTGCATTGAAGCGGCTTGCTTTCTTTTTTGTTTGGGAGGGATACGCTCGGAAATAATGAGAAGGGAGGAAAAAAGTTAGTCGTTTTCTTTCCCGGATTGTAAAATTGAAAACGAGACAATTGGCGTTGGGAACATCATCATCATGACTTCGCGGAGCTTTCCGTACTTTTTCTGGGGAAAATATATCTCAGCCGCTTTCTTCAGAAATCTTACCTCGCCAACCTATGCTTAATGTGAAGTTCAATATAATGACCACTGTCGGGGGGAATACATGCAAAGTCCACTTGAGAACTTTTGCTTCGAGCAAACGATTTGATCGCTCTGTACAAATAGATATAAACCGCCTGAAGGAAAAAATTTTCTCCGTAAAAACCGAGCAAAGAAAGAACGCCAAGTTTGAAAAGAATCCCCTTAACGCCATACCCAATATCCCATTCAGACATCCTTAAACCCCCTTCCCGTATATCTCCAGCATTCCCATCAACCCACTCTCCTATAAGCACCCCCCGAACCACCAACCCCAGCC
>SJVG01000796.1:0-17689 GCA_034774675.1 Scedosporium minutisporum
GGCGGGCGGGATCTTGGAGAAGAAAACCGCCTCTGCTCAAGGAAAATGAGGAAGAAGAGGAGGGGGAATAATAACAAAGGGGCACAAAATAAGGCTTTTCAGGATAAACTAGGCCGTGAAGGATAACGATTCACAGTCGCGGAAAGGGACTTGTGTGATAGGAAAGACAGGCACACAGAGGTGGTGGAATTGGGGGGCGAGGAATTGGGTGTGGGTTGATTTGATGTTGGCGAAGTGACAACAAGCACAAGGATCAAGTGCTTGGGGTCACTAGAGCACGGAGACCAATTCCGCAAAGGATCAATACCCCACCTCCAGCCTCACAGTATTCCTGCCTATAATCACAGTGGAGAAAGCCACTAAGATTAAAGGCCGAGGGGTAGAGGGGTGATTCTCGATGACGGCTGGGACAAGAGATCCATCGAGGACTTTGAGGTGGCATATAGATTGAGGACAAGGTGATACGGTGCAAAAAAAAAAAAAAAAAAAAAGAGAGAAATCGTATACGTACCCGTTAGACGCGGCCATTGTGACTTCGAGGCGACAAGAAGGCGCCTGTGAGGAGCGAGGGGATCACAAGGATATGACACTCTCGACGGTGCTGGAGAAGAATGGGCTATCTTTGGAATGTCAGTAAACACGATTGCAGACCTCAGTTCAATGTTGAAATGACAATGCAAAGGAGTGCGGCGAGATAAAGCTGATGAATAAGCGCGGTGCCGAATCCGAAATCCCGTCTCCCTGGCTACTTCGTCGGGCGATAAAAGAAGGCTTGGGAGCAAGGACGAGGACGATGATCGAAAAGTTAGGTACGGCGGTGGGCAGCAGATAGTGCCGGTAGGACGACAGCGACAAGCCCGGAAGTGGATTAATTCGGACGCGCTAGATGGGCAGGAACGACTGATAATTGATAATGGGGAAGCTACGAACCCTTTTGGTTAAATCGTATGTGTTCTCTCGAGTCCGGTCGAGCAGTCGCGGGATTTCAAACGGACAAACGAGAACAGGGAGACGATGTTGGTCGCGGAAAATGGCATGCGGAGATTCCTTGGCTAGGGAGTTCAAGAGAATAGGAGGTCGTCCGTCGCCCTAGGAATTTGAAGCCGGAAGGAATCGCTGTGTTTCGGGAGAGGGAGCGGTCAAAATCGTTCGTCTTTGGCCGAAAGCTATTAATAAAAGAAATTGATACTCCGTTTTCTGCTGGTCGAGGCCGATGAATGTTGTCGATGGGTGGAGGAAGGATGGATGTGGTCGACTATGACTTCGTCCTTGGCAAACAGGGAGCTGCAAAGCGGGGTTCGAAGACGGCGAGAGGGAGGCGAGCAAGGCGTTGGGCAACTCTTGGTCTTTTGGAATTCGAGTCTGAAGACAAGAGGAGACGAGTGAGCAGTTATGACAGGGGTGCTGGCAATCAATCTGCTACTTCGTAATACTTGTCGCACGTTCGAGAGCAAGAGCAAGACAAGCTTCAGAGGCCCAAGGCGTCTACGATCCGAAAGGGGGAAGAGATGGACAAGAGTTGGCGATGTCCAGAGCAAAAAGGATTGGAGGGAGTAAATAAACTAAAGAAACAAAATAATAAGGCATCCGAAACTGGAGAAGTTGGGTATTGTCGGAAAGTGATGCAGAGACACCAAGACCGCTTGTCGTGCATGGCATGCGACCTGAGCCGATCAAAATAGTACGAAGGGCGAAGTACCTCCTCGCCAACATGTCGGCACGATTGTCTGATTGGAACTTGATTCGAATCGCTGCTTCCCTGTTGCAAGTGCGCTGGTGTTGCCGCACGGATCAATCATGGGTGGAAGGTGCTACGCTCTGGTGGGTTCGCAACTGGGCCTGGAACGTGAGACCACTAAAGGGACGGCGGTAATTGGCAGGTGCAAGCCTCCTCAGGGGGAGATTTGGAAATGTGTGTGTGTGTGGTCAACTTGCGAGACTTGGCGGGACCCCTTCTAAACAGTGTAGAACCCACATCAATATTATAGACACTGTACCGATGCGCCAATTTTATGAGAGAGGTCCGTGTTCCGCTTTGTGACGAACACTATCTGGGTCTGGCCTAGCTCCAAGGGCGAAGTACAGGAAGTGAACCCCTACCTTAGTACTCCTACCTCAATTGCTCTAGCTTGGCATTAATTGATGGTGGGGTCGAGGGAGGGATGAACCATTTGATCTCACCTCGTTCTGATTTTTCATCGAATCTACGAAATACGCCTGGCAGCCGAAGTCGAGGCGAGGAGCAACTGGAAGTCGACGACTAGATCAATCGGATAGGATTGGAGTCGGTGGAAGGCTACACTAGGGAAAACGCTCGATGTGCTCGATCGGATCAATTGATGTATCGATCCATTCCAGGCTCAGAGCTGCCCTGGCCTTTCGCCAACCCCACCACTTCCACACATTGTTCGCCTCCGACCCGACCCTGAGTTTGAGATCTCCCCGGCGCCAATGCCTTTTGTTGTCAACCTCCGGAATTGGTGGACCTCTATTGAATGTCCATCCATCTCGTCGATCTAATCTCTGTCTTGCCACATATTATTAGCCAGGCGGTGCCACGAAGAGACATCAACTGTCTGCGGACAGCCTGAGACCCTCGAGTCCTCGAGTAATCTAACAGTCGATGTCATTTCATTCATCAATCAGACCAGCTTCCAGCATTGGATCCTCTGTGCTCCTTTGACCACCCGGACCACCTCCTAAGCTTCTGACTTCTTCAGGCGCATTATGGCCCAATACCTCCGAGGTTGATCGCCATCTCCCTCACTCTCCAAAACAGATAATGAATAATATTAATAATACGGACCAACCGGGCCAAACATGGGAATAAGAATATCTGGAGCAGGAAAGCACACGGTTGTCCGCAGAGAACTGTTCCGAATTTACAGCCAGCGTGTTACCCTCTTACCGAGCCCGGACTATCAGGGCAGAAGATGAAACACCCGAGCTTCTCCTTCATCCGCCACCCCTCCAACAAATTCGCCTTCGTTTTACGCATCGCGCTCCTTCCGTCCCATCTCTCCCACTCTGTGTGCCGTGGCGGAAACAAAGACTCGGTTTCAAATCCCAATATAGGCAAATCCCCAACACTCTCCCTTCCTCATGTAGCAAGTCTGGAAGCCCGGCAGCCTTCCTTTGGATCACCTTCGCATATCCACTCCCTCGTTAATCTTCAAAACCGGTTTCTGTAAGCGCGCCCGATTCCAAAGCCCTAGTGTCTCTCCCAATGGAGAACCTTAGGGACCTACAGGGGCCCAGACCCAAGATCTCTCACTTCGAAGCAATACTTCAGCGCTGCCGTTTCAATCCCTCGGCTTGCGCTCCGATGAGGAGCAGGACTACGTCATGCTGGAGAGCAGACGCCGTTTCATCCCTACGAAGGCATCAACAATCTAGAGATTTGCACTGGTCAAGCATTGATGCGGACTAAGTTAATTAACCTAAGGAGATTCGTAATTCTTTTCGCTCAGGATGTTCTTTCTCCCGAGGTCGTATTCGACTTCTCTCGAAGTTTTCACATGACGATGGCGTCAAAGTATTTTCTAGAACACACTTGCACTCCACATCTAGTCAAGAATAGAAAGCCTAAAAAGGGCAATCGCAGGTCTTGGCCACGCCATGAGCTCAGTGGGAACTGCGCAAGTCCATTTTATTTATAGACCAATAAGTTTCAAATTTCACATCTAAAATACAATCAGGAAATAGTTGGGGGAATGTTTCTTTACTGGGCGTACTTCATCCTTGTTCCCCACTTGCTCGCGACCTTTGATCCGCAAACGGCGTAAACTCACAGCTGCCCCAACGCGATTGAGGTCTCCCGCCGCCTTTCTCCAAATTCGTCTCGGTCTCAACCAACAAGCTCATCCCGCCTCTCATAAATCGAGACACAAAACTGCTCTCTTCTCAAGACTCGAAACATATTTCAATCTCTGTGGATAGGGAAATTCAAAACACCCCTTTTGTAATCCGGTCAGCAGGGCCTTTGAGACAACTCATATCCACGTCATAGGCATCAACTTCGACTCATAGAAGGTGAGGCTGGCTCATCTTCCGAAACTTAGCGTAGTGGAATTTGGACAAGTTGCTCCTCTTGGCTTTTAAAATCACTCGTCCTCGTCGGAAAACGAGCTACCAGAAGGCCGGTCGGAAATGATGCCAGCTTTGGTTGGTTGCAACATCCAAGCGGATCGAGTCTAAGCGGTCAAAGACCGCGTCCAGGTGTCTATGGTAGTTTCGACAGTCGTCATTGCACTGGACTCTAAATAGAGAGCATTCTCCATGCTCATAGAGGTACTCCTGCTATCCAGCTACCGGGCTGGATGAAGGCAGCGGAATCCATGTCAATGGTTCCAAGTTCAGGCACTCAGGACCTCCCTCCTTGTCCTACTAACATTTTGTGGAGTCATATGAGCCGGTGAACCCTCTCTCAGGAGTCGGCGGCGGGCCGCCTATTCTCACAGCTAGGAGTATTATTGAAGGAAGTTGATTCCAATTGATTGCCGTGCCTTTGCCTTTTCCTCCTCCCAAGCAAGCCAATGGACAGGTTCCGTGGCTTTCAGTACTTCAATCAAAGACTACAGTCTTATCAGGGCTTTGGCTCATCTGCGACGTGCTGGGACTGGGACACCTCCATGCTCGGATCCGTAGTTCATACGCCATAGGTCTTGCCAATGGTGAAGTGCCTTATGAGGTTGCGTGAATTTATATTAATCTCCGTTCGGGAGAGAGGATCCGAAAGATTCCAGAGAACCGGAAAACTGCTGAATCATAGTATTGGAACTGAGAGACGAGAGACTTCTTTGGAGTTTTGCTTCCTGCTCATCACTAGCTCGGATGCCTCGCACATGAATCATCTATTCTTTAACGCCAGCCAGAGTATGACCGCTAGCGACGTAGCTTCCCAAGGAAACCGTGAAGATTGAGTGATAATTGGATCCAACTTGCGGAGTTGATTGGAAGCAATGCTGTTGCACTGGCTCCGTCAGCGATGAGGCGTGGCAAATTGAGCTACCAAATTGATACCAAGACACTTGAGAAAGTAGCTTTCCTGATGTATGTCCTGGTCTAATCCAGTATCATAGGCGAGGAGATCTCAGGGGACAGAAAGTGTTATATGGATCGACGCATATGTATGTCTGACCGAGGCCAGGCTAACTATGTACAAAAAGGCGAGTATAATACCTTCATAAGCGAATGGATGAAGAATTAGAGTAAATATATACCGAGAAGAAATGCGAGTAATAAACGAAAAGAAGCCCGATGCCTTCCACCCAAGAATCCCTCCTCTTTGCTCCAGATATGTTAATGATGATGCCGATCCAGACCAGTATTCCCAAAAATTCCCAAACAACCGAGGAATTCAGCAGATCCCTCGGGTTAATCTCACATTACATCTCCCAGAAGCGTCGGCCAAGCCTTCTTCTTGGAGAGTAGGGGATTTCTACCCATCAAATTCTCTTATCCCCGAAAGTTGGGGCAAGGCCTCCAAGCGAGACGGAACTGAATGGTGAGTTTTCCGGAGACGTGATCGACCTGTTTCCCAGTTTTAGCACGACCACCCCACCTACTCTTCACTTCCTGGAGCCATGCCCGACAGTCGGCGCTGGGGCAACCGGATTTCTGGAAGGGACATACTGCAATGAGAGCACTCTCGCTCGTGGGGCTGATGGAGCACTGAGTGTTCAAGTTGAGGATGGCCGTGCTGCCGTCGCACGGAGACCACGAGAAAATGCCCGGGTCGGCGTGTAGGTCAAAGTCGCCGCTGTAGTGGCCATCGAGGCCGAGGTCGAAGTCGACCTTGTCAATGCCGCCAGAGGAGGTCTGGCCGGTGAAGGAGAAGGTGTTCTTGCAGGTACCGTGGGCACCGGCAGGGATTTCGGCGTAGCCGATCATGTCGGTGGCCATGATAGAGAATCTGCTCTCGTGTTAGAAGGCAAAAGAACGGGAAAGGATCAACTACAAAATGGAGCACGACGTACTGGAAGCCACGGTCAAACTCGAGATTCAAGGTGAGCTTGCAGTTCTTGCGCCAGTCAGAGGCCCTAGTGCCGGGACCGGTGAGGACCTCGTAGGCCGAGAAGGTGGCCTCGAAGAGCTCGCCGGTGGCATCGACCTGGACATCGGCGGTACCAGCAGGGCAGCCGGTTCCGAGGAGAGAGACACCGTTGATCTTGATGCTGGAGGGGCCTTCAGAGACCTGAGGTGCGTTGAGCTGAGCTTTGGGGGCCGCAGCAGCAACGCCGAGGAGGAGAGCGAGGGCAGTTTTGTAATGCATGGCGAATCTAGAAGTTTCAGAGAATCAAGATGTATTTAGAGTGTGTGGAGAGGATGAGTGGAAGACTGGGGAAGTTGTTCTGGTGCTTGAGGATGCTGAGGAGAGAGAACAAGAAGACCAGGATCGAGGGAGAGAACACCTCTCTTTATAGGAGTTCGTGGGGATCAAGAAGAAGGCTATCTTCCGAACGATGCCGGTGCGATTGATTCTGTTTCCCGAGTTATTTTTCTCTCCAGTCTATTCTTAGAAAGGACGCAAGGTTAAATTTTCATTATCCTCTTGAATGAAACGAATATGTTCTGTGCCTGACTTCCACCCACCAACCATCAATGAAATCCCCGGCTCATACGATGTAGTAGAGGGTATAGGTGGACTGGGGGAGAAGTGGAGAGGATATGATGCCCAGAACGGAAATTCCACAACGAAATTCAATATATGTCCCATTTATCATGAGCATAGCATGAAGTCCTGTAGTGGTTCCTGTGGAACCCTCCTCTGGGATACAAGAGAAATGCGTGCACGTAGTAGGGTCAAGCTGTCGGGCCCACCCACACGGCTCGTGCTGTTGAGCGGGGAGTATAGATAGTCTATCTATGGCGGGAGTTAAGCTTGGGCGAAGAAAAGGGGAGGGGAGGACGAGGTACAGCATCTATTGGTGAAGGCTGGGGTGCATACACAAAAGACCCTAGAGTGATAAGGGTGTTCACAACCCACACGGGAAGTAACCCAATGTGCGGAGGAACTTGCTTCGTAGACAATTGTAATCGACCAACTCACACGTGTTGAAGTCGGTCGGTCGTAGAAAATGTGACTGCGAAATGCAGGGGGACAAGTCGGTGACGAAGGAATTGGCCCGCTGCACCGTGACTGGAGGATTTCCGTCCGATGTTATTGCATTGATGGTGTGTGCTGGCGACCAATTCTCTACGGGGGCGTTGCTTGGCAATCCTAGCCGAACGAGAGGAGACAGGACAGGGGCGTTCTAGAAATCCGAGCCGTCGATCACCCGACAGGCGATTTCGATTGACCAATAAGCCCAGAGGATCTCAATCTAAGCTACGATGACATTCTCGACGTAAGCCGCACGTTTATCCATATTGGACCGTCCAGATTTTCTACGGCTCTCGGTCTTTGACTAATTTATGGGGACACATGGGCAATTGAGAGAATTTGGGGATGGCTAGGATGAATTTCAAAACATTCTGTGCCATAGCGGTGCCTGATTAAATGGCCAGAGGAGAAAATATCTCTCACTGATGGGTTATGATCAAGGGAAGAAGGCCAAAGTGTGTGGCATAATAGCTAGTGCGCGGCAAAAGATGAAAATGTGATAGGTGGCGAAGTGGTCTTAATTAGATCTTGCAGACCGCACGCGTACCATAAATTCTCTATGGATGGCTTCTGGCCTGCCGGGAAAGGCAAGGTACGGTCTTGGGGGCCGGAAGGAGACCACATCAAGCAACCCCTCTCCTGGACTTCCCGCTATTGCCCCTGGCGGGTGGGAGGGCATAATAATCTATGGCATCGAAGCATAGAAATGAGGGGGTTGAGAAGGATTCCAGCCGTGCCTAGAAATGGTTGCTCCCCTCGGACAATTTGAGACTGGATTAGGAAGCTGGATTAGGAAGGTGGATTATCATACTTCTAATAATAGTAGATGTCGACACCCACAAGATTAGGGCAAAGGGTGGGACAAACTAATCTGCCAAGCGTTAGCAAAAAGAAAGTGGTAGACCGATCATGTGGCCCGGCTGGGGACGGATTGGAATGCAACCCACGATCACTTCGATTACGTAGGGCTGAGATGAGTTGTGGCGAGACGTAATAACAACGCCTGCAAGATGCAATGCAGGTACCCCGCAAGAAGAGCTTGAAATTTGAGGCCATGTGAGTAAGTTAAGGAGCAAAAGAACAGGACCGGAATCATTTGTCGGCCTGGCAGGAGACTTTCATGGTTTCGTTACACAAACAACAATGCGATATTCATCTCGACCCGTGTTTGCCCACGGCCCATCTGACTGGCTTTGGCTTGGGCTACTTCTGGGCCTTCAATCTGATATATCCGGGTTTGTTTTCAGAGCGGGGGCTACTATTATTATCCGACACTGATCTAATCAACCATATCCAGCGACACGGAGGGACATCAGACATGGAGGACCAATTAGATCGTGAAGCGAGCGGACGTCGTCTATTGTGGAGCGATGTTGCATCGGAACATTCCGACGTGAACAACTGCAGCCAAGTGGCATCTCCCGTCTTTGTCGAGATCTCGGCGTCTTCAAGATCCTCCTCTCTGGGCTGGATGTTTTCTCACAATTGAAGATCAAATTGGGAAAAGCACATTGAAGTTACTAGAAAGAAGAGGAACCAAGAATAGAAACCACAGTTAAGCCCAAGGTGAATTGGCGGGTTTATTAAATATTGCCAATCAACATTTAAGTGGTTAACTATGATAAACCCTGGATCGAAGTGAGCATTGGATATTACTTTGCCGATTGGGCTTGCAAGTGATGATGCGCCTGACCTTTGGAAATCAGGGGACAGACGTACCATACGCTTTGAGGACTCCCCGTTGTTAGGGCCAAGTGCAACCCCTCGTGCCTGGTCAATTTCGGTGTCGGTACCGAGGTATTGCAGCTTGACCTGGTCTTCCACCTTCGTGGATCCGCAGAACCTTGACAATGTTATTCGCTCCACTTTAAATTTGATGAGGGGTTGAATAAAGCTGCTGTGGTATTAATTGTCATTCGAATGGCATCTGGCCCACTACATACGAGCGCATACGACGCTCTATATTCTCAGGTGAGTATGATTCCTCGCGTGGGGCAGATAGATATAACGGCAAAATATGTCTGAGCGGCACAGAAGTCCACCGTAGTTATCCGGTTAGTCAGGTGCTATTCAAGACACTGTTCCTTCTGTTGACCGGCCTATATCCTCCGACGGCCAAGACCTTCGTGTTACTGTTGCTCGATAATTGACATAAGACGAAGTATATATAGGAGATGCGCGGATGACAACATAAATCACTAGGTATATGTTATGGAGATGGAAGAGTCGGGGAGGCCGTGATCCTTCATGTAAGGGGCCTGAATTGGGGGCGCCAGACGGGTGTTAAGCGAGCACGCACGCTGCTCTTTCAGCGTATGGTGTTCCCGGGGGTGGGTATTAGATTAGGATTTGATCGTTTTATCTATCTCTGCACACTCCGCCTGCTCGCACGCTCATAAGTAGTGACTGGTTGTTCAACTTTATTACAGCAATAGGTCAGATGCCGCTCGACCTTCTTTCACTGCGGTTATCGGCTCTCGACTTGGTCACGATAAATAACATTTATATCATTTTATAATAATAAATAGACGTAATTAGAGGCTCATAGAAACATACAACAGATCCTCGCCACTGGCCATAGCCACCAATCCTATGTTAACAAGCTATAGATGTAAAGTGCATGAACTGATGCGTCCATACTAAGCGGACATGGACGTGAACGGTCCATCTTTGCTGCCCTGCGTACAGCATCTGCAGAGCGGCCCCAGAGAGGAAGGTGAAAATGTCACGGGATATAGACGGAAATGGGGGAAAGGGGGGAGAAAGTAGTGTTTTTGAGAACCTGGAATGACAGATATTCCAAAGTGTCGCGGATGCAGGGAAAGCTAAATATAGAAATATCTTGTTCGTAAAATGACCAGACCCCATTACCATATGCACTCGAGTACATGTAAAACTAATTGAAAGTCATCTTCTTCGCGTTGGCGTCGGCATTTCTTCTTCATGCCTTAGATTCCGACCTAGCGGAGAAAATCGATTGGTGAACTTTAGATATCCCCCGAAGAATATAGTGCCATGTCGAATATTGACAAAATAAGAAATTCAAGGAGAATTTGATTTTATCAGTATTGACATGAAGGTATTTGGGCGTTGGCGAAAGTGACAGGATACTGAAGTCTTTAGGTGCCAATTAGAGGAAGCAATAAACGTTCTTAAGATTGAAGAAGAGGCTATCAGTGGATGCGCATTTCTGATATCTAGTTCCAATAAGGTTAAGACGCTCCCAACGACTTGATACATAGTCAAATCTCATCCGGACTAACCGGTCGCCTCTTGGACTTGAGTTCTCTTGTAACATCTTCTAGAACTAGGTAATAATGTAGCGCTAGCAGTCGCTCAGTAGGAAAAAGCTACTCGAGGGACATGTCCGCAAGAATGGAAACGGGTTCTGGAGTATGCATTGGCAACGGAGTGAGATCGTGACGGTTAATACACTTCCAATGACTGCAGGTGTTGTGAAGTTCCATGCTTGATTCTACCATGGCCTGGAGCACAGAGTTCATCTTTAGAACCGCGGTCGGCTGCCACGATGTTAATGTCCTCGCTGCATGATCCCCCGAACAAAGCCACATCTCTGGTCGGAGAATTAGGCAACCATCTACAACTTTAGCTTTTGTTAGAAGTTTACTCCATGGCTTCTTCCAGCTCAGATCATTGTAAGTAGTTTCCGAATCCAGTATCGTGCTGGGGTAGACTCCAAAGCCGTGCCGGGCTGATCTTAGAATAGCAGAGAGGGTGCTGAAGGAGATAAGCCACGACAGTCTGTCGGGCCATTCGTCGCATGCCCTGTACAAATTCTCCAACCCTGGGAAGTATCGGTGGTTGGAGCTCTCCTTGCAATCCGTGATACTCGATCGAGGGAGTATAGGAAGATGAAAGATTCGGCACGCCGAGCAGAGGATGTGAGTTTTAAGGATCCCGTCTCTTTCAAGGCGCTGAAGCAGATTGAAGCGCCGGTCTCGGCCGGATAGCCTTAAAACTTTCTTGCCGAGTAATATACGAAGACTTGTCTGGCTTGTGAGGGCCAATGAGGCACGGGATACCGGGTCAAGATCGCGGATGATAAGATGCATCAGCTCAACCGGGAGAGTCTCAAGGACAGAGAGAGATCATGCCGTCGTCTGGTTGATTGTTCCGGGCTGGGAGTGTCCACCTCGTTTTGCTCCATCCAGCGAGAAATTACTGAACAGAGTTGTCAGTGAAACCATTTTGGGTTAAACGGGGAAAAGATCCAAGAAGAATTTTGAGATAAGTCGCGGCTTAGTGTTTAAATCTTCTAAGTGTCTTGGTTTATTTTCTCGTATTTAACTGTCAATATCGAAGTGGTCCAGTCACATTGTGAGGCCCGACCTGTCCACATGTGCCGTCCCATTGAAAACACTTCCCAAGTATTTTACTTTCGAGCTGGCTGGACCTAGCGCATCGGCCTTGAAGCTAATACGCAAAACCTTAATTATCTATAGTTCTAGATGTTACAGAAGAGTCAGACGTGGACTTGGGATCGATCATCATACGCGATGCTGATCAACGAATCGCGCGTATAGCCTGCTAAACCATTCAAGAGAAGAATGATCAATGAATCCACATTATAGAACCCTACGTAAGTTGGGTGTATTTGCCATCGAGACGACTCGTAACTTGTATGTGACTTGAGCATACAACACACCTGTAGTGAGCAGTTTGCACGTTTGAAATTCGGAATGCACGAATAAGAAAAGAAGAAAGGAAAATACATCAAATAGAAGGGAAATCTAGTTTACCTTGGTCAATATCAGATCATCATCAGTCCCGACTTCTGATCCACCGAGCTGATTGAAGTCCACCTCGGAAAAAGCAGCATGGGCATGCGTCACTTTCCGGTGATCCCTCTTTCTCCCGACCACAGCTGTGTGTGATCCAGAACCAGCTGCCATCATTTCTTACAATGTTCTCCAGTTGTTCTTTCTAAGCTCACGACGAACCCCATCTGTTGTCTGCTCTTACGCCTACGAAATTGTTCCTCTCCTTTCTAGTTTTGTCTCTAATCTCCAGCCATTTCCCTCGCCGTCGTTGCTGTCAACAACTTGGTCACCATTGCCAACTCCATCTACACGCGAGCCTGCCTCCAATTTCGGTTCTGCTTTGCTCTCTAATTACTGTCACGCCCTTACGTGCCCCTGCCCCAATCTTCTATCTGCTTGGTGGCACGCCCTAGTCCGCTTAAACTTACCATGACTACCCCCTCGACCGATGCCTCGAGTCTGTACTATGTATGGTTAGGCGCTGCGACGAGGCCCAGTGGAGGCCAAATCGCGATGCGTGGACCCAGACGGATAGTAGTGGCCCCGGCGAGCCCCCGGAGTCCCTAGAGCCATCGGAGCCATCGGTATCGGAGCCATCGGAGCCCCCACCCGCTGACACCGACGCTAACAAATGCGAGAAGTCGGGTTTGGAATACGCGACTGTCTTGTCCGCCGTCTCCCTAGGCGTTATGGCGATGGCCGGGCCCCTGCTGCTGCAAAAGCCGGAGGGGACATCGGGGAGGCAACAGTTGCCGTTCTTTGTATGCCGGGTATATCACCCATCTGGCATGCGCGGGGGGAACGCGGGCCAGCCCTCCGTGGCTGCGGGAGTAGAGATCCCGGATGGGCGGGGTTATGCCCGCATTCCTCGCAATCGGGATGACGCTGACTGTGGCTGCTATTTTTTGTATCTGGGGTCGAAGACCTCAATTTGGTGGGTGGTAGCGTCTTCTCTCGTTGCGGGCGTCGTCGTTTTTTCTTATATATTTGTCGACGTCTATGACCATTATAGATCTCCACAAGCTCGGTTTGTCAGCCCAGCATGTTAGAGTGTATACTTAGCTAGGAATGATGGGCATTAGATTCAAGGAACTTCATATTGTTAGAGAGGGGAACAGAAAATCTCTTTACCTTTAATATTATCATTGATACGCACACGAATTTGCTCCCTACCTGCAGTGACCAATATGGCTCAGCGGGATCGTCTTGAAGCGGCTGACGTCGAAGCGCCATGTGTGACCCCCCCGAGGTTTTCAGGCTCTCTCTTTTAGCGTATGCCTTCTGATCCACGATCCGTCAATGGGTCTAAGTTCATCGATATAGATGCGGATCTTGCCGTGCTCCCGGCTCACCGAGTTGGTGCCCTTCGCGGTATCGGCTGTTATGTTTCTTGATATGATCTTTCAAGCAGGGTTCCAACGTTTGACGCAAGATGGGAAGGAGTGGAGAGAGAGATGGAGGAGAGCCGATACTATAAAACTCGCCGCTCCCCCGCACAGCAACGCATCAAAATTATTTCAAATTCTCACTGCTTATGCGTTGTCGAGGGCCCTATGCTGCTGGATTGGCGAGGCTTGTACCAATTGAGATGGGTTGCATTTACAAAGATGGTGGAATCTGTGAATCTGTAAATTTAGGAGATGGGTGAGTTCTCAAAGAAATCCTCGGACGTCAGTTGGCTCGCTAACCTCTACCCTGTTAAATCCTTCCATCTCGTCCAATTGTGGTGGAATGATCATTGGCCGCTCGTATTGTGTCGAGGCCGCCTTTGAGCCCGAGCCGACACCAGGGACGACGGCGACGCCGACCAACCCTTCTAATGGTAAGGGAAAGCCCTATCTTGCCAGCAGATCTATGTTCGGTGGATGGGAAGGCAATGCTAATCTCGTCGTCTAACCCCAGGCATTGAAACGCCTCAGCCAACCCAACCTAATCTGGTTCCCAACTGCGACGCATTCTACTACGTCCAGCCTGGAGACAGCTGCGTCAATATTTTAAATGGTCATGGAATCACTCTTGCGCAGTTCCTTGCGTGGAACCCCAAGGCTGGAAGTAACTGCGCTGGACTGTGGGCAGAGGCCTACGCCTGTGTCTCCGTTATTGGGAACACTCCAACTCCGACGAACCCTGGAAATGGAATCCAGACCCCTACGCCGATCCAAAGCGGCATGGTGACTAACTGCAAGAAGTTCCATTTCGTCCAGCCAGGTCAGACATGCGCGGTGATTCAGACCAAGTACAAGGTCACCCTGGCGAACCTGTACAAGTGGAACCCGGCGATCAATTCGGATTGCACTGCGATGTGGTCACAGACTTATCTCTGTGTGGGAACCTGAAAGATTATTGAAAAGTTGGGAATGTTGATGTTCTTGGCCCTTTCCCAACTCCCGACCACTGCGTCCAACGCAAGAGTGATGAGCGGTGGGGTGGAATATAGCGCCAATAGTGCATGTCTTGTGTAATTCCTTAATTCTAATAATTAGGAAAGTCGGCTATACTATGATATTATTTATTATTGACCCTTAATAGAAGGATTGACCGTTCATCTGCTAAACCCCAAGTTGTAATATAGGCGACGGCGAGCTTTATCAATGTGGCCGGCGCATGCAATGGTGTCCTTGTTGTTCCTTCTCTGTGATTGGGGTATGTTGTTAACAAATAAACAAGACTAAGCGACAACCTGCCCAGCTAGTCTAATTCCTCGTAGTCTCTAGACATCTATTGATCACTTATGATAAGTAATTCAAGGAAAGGCACCGCGATGGTATGGAGTAATCCAAGCAAGAGTAACGAATCATGTTATTCTCCGATTTGTCAGCCAAGGAGATAGATGGTCTCGATCTGAAGATAGTACTACGTACCGAGCACGAGGAGTTGGGAGCTATAGTAAAGGGTTCGTAGGCTTTAGGGGCGATGACTGACTTAAATGTATGTTCTTCGACCTCTTTGTATGGATGCCACACTTCTCCTAACTTCTACCGGAACTGCTAAAGGTTGGACCACCATCGATTTTAGTTAAAATGTAAGTATAAATCCCTGTTTAGGTAACACAAGGCCTCTCTGTTAATTCTGAACCATTAACGGAGAGAAAATATCGTGTATTCTATAGATGGCTACTTGAGATGGCTAATCGTAGCATTTTCGAACAGTAGAAACATGCCCTGTCAATATATAACAAGTTTGCTAAGCGCATTTTGAGCCTCCTCGACGATCTTTGAAAACTCTTCCATTTCTCTGTCGCCGGCTGCGGGCCGACACCCTATGTCCACCACCATGGGAGAGTCTAGCCCGCTCCCTGCAGGCAGTGGCACATCAATGTGAGATGTGCTGAGATTACCTCGGCCTGGAGTTGATATGTATATACTTTTAATTTCTTGGATGATTTCCCACAGTCCAGTTTGGTGCTTTTCATGGCCGTAGAGGTCTGCTCTCAATAGTGCACGCACCATGCGCTTCCAGCTGTCAGCATCCAGTGTAAGGTTATTATGGGACTCTATGCACCCTCCACGCTCCCAATCGGTTTGGCCCCATGCGCCGCCGTAGCTACCAAGTTTGAAAACCAAGGGCCGCTGCTGCTGCTTGGCTTGCGCCGCCTCGGTATCGGCAAGCGCCAAGACTGTGTCGTAGGCGCTCGCTATCGCGGGGAAGATGGCCATAAGCATTGTTACGTTTTGGGAAGGTCGGATTGGCGGCGTCGAGCCATGTCGGAAAAGACGCAAGCCGCACTGCGCGCAGGTTGCAACGTCATGTACTGTCTTAGATGCGCCCCTAGCTATATAAATTGCGTCTTCCGCCTTATCAGGTAGACGTGACAAGACATCCAAAGCAGAAAAAATCATGCTTAAACAACGGCAGGAAGTATCGACGCGCCGTTCTGGGGAGCCGCCAGCTTTCATATCGGTCCGTGGATTTGGTTCTGCGGCGTTGAGTGGATATGAGGCTGATTGCTCGGGGGCTGGGAAATCGCCTTCTCTTGCCGTTGTGTCGACCGCAAGATTTCGTTGGCCAAAGGTGATATCAGTCAGAAGGTCAACGCCACCAATCCCGCCCACGAAACGGGCGAACTTCTGACTTGAGCTATATGTATGAGCAGTGGGTTCCGCGGTTGTGGTTATATTGAAAAGGGGAGAGTAAAGATGTTGTTCTTCAGGGTTGAGCTCGCTCGCCAAGTTGTGTCCTTGACACTCCACCTCAGGATACATTCGCTTCTTCGGTCGACCCATGGGCTTCTGGGCCGAGTAAAAACAGGAGAGGCCATCCTTTTCACACCGCAAGCACCCATCTAGATCTCCGGAACACTTCACTTTCCTCTCACCTTGATAAAGTCCTGTCAGTTGGCGTACCAGACTTCACAGAGAGAAATAGCAGTTAATTTTAACTTACGGCATTCGTCACAAGCGCGCCGCTTAACAGCGTTCCCATCAGAGGGAAGTTGCGATCCAGACAGAGGCATCTTGATTTCTAAGAAAAGAAAGAGAAAATGGACACAGTCGGAGGATCATTACGACGTCGATACGTTTACTGACTGTAGGACTATTGAATAAAATTCCGTGTTTAGTAGTTATGAGAATTATCTTGTAACTTTTAATTTCATATATTGCTTAGATAATCCAAAGAATTTCAATTTCGTCTCTATTGCAAGAAAATCCCCCAGCCAAATTCTACACTATATTAAACCTCTTACTTTTCACCCTATAAAGATCGCTCTAGAAAGTCTTGTCCTGACCTAACTATATAATAATAAAATAGCCCTATTAACTAAATAATATCATTCTAGGCAACCTCTACCCCCTCATTTAATAACACCTACACCTTATTACAACTATTTAATTTTATAGCTCTTTATATTATAATCCTAATACTAGAGTCTAGTTACTTAATAAAATATAGAAGGTATAAGGTTATAGGGGCCTGTTTATAGATTAAGTGAGGTAGTTAATTAGTATTTATAAGATGTAAGTATAAAGTGTATATTTAAGTGTAGGGGTGTAGTTGTACTTGAATTGACTACTGAAGAGTCTGGAAGAATATACTAGCTAAGGGCAGCTTCGTAGTTTATATAGATGATCCTTCTATCTGTCTTTAGTATAGTCGGTCCAGCCTGCACTCGACTGCCCGGTCGAGCCTACATTCGACTGGCCAGTTAGTCGGTCGGTCGATCGATCGACTAGTCAGTCGCCTGCCCAGCCGACATTATGACTAAGCGTTCTTTTCCTGTTCTGCCAGCGCCCACCGCCTTTCCCATGTGACATGGCCGTGGCCAGGTCGTGACAAGTTGGTCGAGATGTGAAGTGAGGGGGGGTGGGTGCTCGCGTGATAAATACTTTTAGTTTTTACGTGTGGGCTTGAAACAGGGACGGCGTCGACCGGCCAATCAAGCCTAGACGATTTTCTCGACGGAGATTGCGTTAAAAATTTACAGGAGAATTCAGCAAAATTAGACGAGCACCAAGCGCGCCCGGTGGAGGATAAGATGCAGGGGCTGTAAAAGGGTGGGGGACGGACTTCCTTCTATTTCCGCCCTCATATTCACACATATTTCAAGCGGCATATCCTCTCATCAGTGAGGCCTAGACCGTTGACTTACGACCTAGTCATTCACAAGCCTTCTTTACTTTTCCCTCGGAAACGCTCTCTCCCTCTCCCTCTCTCTATCTGTCTCTATTTGTCTCTCTACTCCCGTCCTATGCTATCCCTTATAACATGAGAGTCATCAAGCTTTTCGTCCTCTTTGGGGTTGCCATACCGACGCTCGCCATGGATCTATCCATCGACACCGGCGCGGTCTTACCTACCGAAACAC
>SJVG01000797.1:0-17683 GCA_034774675.1 Scedosporium minutisporum
ATAATTTATTAAGTATTTTAAAGCTTTTTTAAAGAGAGTTAATAGTTATGACCTTTATATTAATTCGCTAGTTGTTTCAGGATCTCTATAAAAGAAACTTGAAAATTGTTATAATAGGCTCAGCTGCGAGAAGTGGTCTCTATCCCTGTCCTGTTATACTACCCCCCTCTTGTATGAATTGAAAAAGAACCAACATGTACTTCGTACACATTAGTCAATTGATGCCTTCACTCTTGCTCAAGGATGCACAGCCAACCTAGCAAGCGAGCACAGCCAGCATAACAGCTATAGCGCAGCAGCTGAACATTCAGACCAGGAGATAGACATTACTAGAAAATAGCAGTGCACTTTTTCAGTATTTATTACATACTACAAAGACAAGGACGTCAAGGTCTCTCTTTCTAAGCTGAATTTACATTGATTTATCAAAACAATAATAACGACATCAGAGTCTATGAACCCATAGAAGAACAATAGGCCATTGTACACTCAGAGGCTATCATACATTTCCCTAGCACCCAACACCCAACTTAACCACCAACAGCTCAATCCCATTACCTCTTCTTGGGATTCTTGCCCTTCTTACTCTTCGCATGACCCTTCTTCTTCTTACTCATCCTCAACTCCGCAGCCTTCTCCCTCGCCGCCTCCACCCACTCCTCATTCGTATCATCCGCCGCCAACTTCTCCCTCACCTTCCTCATCCCCGCAAGGCTCCTCTCCCTTGCCCACCTCCTATGCCGCAAATACGCCCTCCTGCTCTTATACCCCTTAATCTGCAAGCCCGTCGTCTTCACGAGCCTTCCGATCCGCCAGTTATCCTCGCGGTACGTGTAGTCCTTCCGGAGGTGGAGAACCTGCGGCTCAGCATGCGGCCTGTCCGGGTTGATCTTCTTCACCACGTTGGGGATGCCCGAGTCGCTGAGTTCCGGTTCGCGCGCGGCGCCTCGCATGGGGGTCGCGATCATGCCGAGGCGGCGCTTGCGCTCGGCGTGTTGCGGGTATGGGAGGGAGTCTTCTTTGCGGAAGACTACGCCGATGTATTTGCGGTCGGGGTGGAGGGCTGGGTCGCGGTAGTACTTGACGTAGCCGGATGCCATGGCGTGGATGGTGAAGTCGCGGCCCATGATGCAGTTTTCGCCGGGCCACCAGTGCGTGCCGTGTTGTCTGTAGATGATGTTTCCGGGGATAACGTATTGGTCTACATAAGAGAGGGTGTTAGCTATGTAAACCTTCATAAGAGAGACAAAAAAGAGTCACGCGATTGGGGAAGCGAATGAGCTTCATCCACAATCCCAATTGAGAAGAAAAAGGATGACATACCTCCTGTCCTCTTCGCACCAAGCTTCTTCGGAATCGTCCTCTTAGGCTTAAGATTATAATGTCCCTGCGACTTAACCTTGGCACCTCTCCTACCCTCCACCATCATATTTCCCAGCGCCGGTCCACGAGGTATCCAGCTCGTCGTCAACAGCAGCCTCGCGGTCAATCCCGAAGCAGCGACCCCGAGGGGCCGCTGCAATTGAGCGAGTGACATGGTTTTGGCTCTGTCCGTCGTTTTGCGGTGTGACCACTCCGGATTTGCTTTCGGCCCCCTTCGGAATGTGGTCTTTCGATTGAAGGTCAAATTTGAGGCTTCCTGGGAATTTTTGCTGCAGCCTTTGCTGGGGTGGAGAATCTTCGGCAAAACATGGCTTCCTCTTCTCCCTAGCTCATCTATGCTGAGTCAGCTTCAATCTGATTTTATCGATAAGGACAATGGAATTGCCAGCGATGCAACATTGGCTGTCGACAATGAGACAGATCCAATTGCTAGTTGTCCAGACACCTTGACTTCATTCCTCGAGTCCATTCCGAATCCGTGGCTTAAAAAAGAAGACTCGATTTCACGCTCCCTCTCGATAAAACCCGTAAAACCTTCCTTCGAAAATCCTCTTAGAAATACCACCAAAAATACAATGCGCTCCGTCCTCCCCATCCTCCTCGCCCTCACAGGCGCAGCATCCGCCCAATTCGGCTTCTTCGACCACATGTTCGGTGGGCATGATGGTCACGGTCACCACCACCAACAACAGCGCCAACAAAACGTACCCAGCGATTCCTCCGTATACCAACACAACTACAAGTCATGTGGGTTCTTTTCCCCCCTCCCATATTTTTCTTTCCTACTTGTTCCGAAATACCGGTTACGTCATAGACAAAGTTGGGGAGCTTTGGTCGCGTTCCTGCGCTTGTGGACTTAGGATGCTAATATGGACCAGCTTACTGCGACAAGTATCTCTGCCCTGACACTTTAGGTAAAGACGGTTCCGAGACCCGCGACACATTTCCCACCGGAAACAGTGCATAAAGACAGAGAGGAAGAAGAAGAGGAAAAAAAAACTGACACAGCTCACTTTTCTAGCATGCGTCCACTTCCCACACCATTGCCCCTGCCCCTGGCCAAATCACCAAGAGAAATTCGAGCTCGGCGAAGGGTCCAAGATTTGTGTGTCCAGGGGCGGATTCAAACCCGGCGAGGCGGCGAGGAAGGTCGAGCTTGCGCGGAAAGGACTGATATAAGATTCAAGGGACAAAGAAAGCGAAGCGCATTCGGGAGCGCGGTTATATTGGAAGAGTTCAATGGCGTTCTTGTTTCGTCGGTGATACCGAATCTGTTGTTTCTTTTTCTTTTTCTTTGGCTTAGTGGACGGGATGGGGTACTGCTCCTTGAGAAACTTGGAGAGCTACAGAAATGTACAAAGATTTGAGGCGTTAAGGGTATTAGACGACAGAATATAGGGTCTCATTTACACAAAAGGCACGAGTACATACGCAGCAACCAAGGGCTACACACAAGCAATCTTGTACTTGAAAGGGTGTCGTCGCATATTCTAAACTAAGATTCCTATACAACCGTTGCCCCAATCCAGGCATCCTCATGTAACCACTATAAACAGGTGGTAAGGGTAGGGGGATATGCAAATAGTATATGCTGAGCTATGATGGTGATGATGATGATAGCGATGGGGATGACGATAATCAAAATTGTACAACCACATGTGTGAGGAATGAGAACCTCGTTCAAATCAGATAGCCACCGGTTAACGCCGCCATTCCTCCTAATGGCCAAGTCCTCGAGGATGACACAAGGAAAAACATAAAACTCCAAACCTTATAGGCTTGGGCTCATTCATGTCGGCAAGCTTCGTGTCATCATCAACCTTTGGTTCCATCTTTCTTCGGCGGGCAACCGATTGAATAACGGGGAAGCCAAACATGAGAAGGGAGGAAAAGGAAAATACACACACACAAAGATGTGCGAAACCAGTAAATAATAAATGCTCGCATGTAGGGACGGACTATGACGTAGGGCCATTGGAGGTCCGGAAATTCGCTGGCAGCGGGGGCATCGGAGGTATGGCTGGCGGTGCGTCATCGTCATCGTCATCATCGTCGTCGTCCTCCACAACTTCCGGATGTCCAAGAAGCTGCACAACATTCCTCATCTCGTAGTGCTTCTTCCGAAGCGCCTCAAAACGACGGTGCTTCTCCCTCTCCTCTGGCGACATCCCCACCATCTCATCATCATCTCGACCGCTGCCGGAATCATCAACATGCACAGTGCGGTGGTGGTGCGCCTCACCGTCCTCCGTCCCCGGCGAAAACTCGCGCGCCGGGACCTCTTCTTCCGGCTCGCCGATGTCCAGGTTCGGAATGCTGTCTTCGCGGCTGAGCTCGCGGTGAGCCGGGCGAGTCGTAGCGTAAGCTGCGCCAGTGATTGGCTCGCCCAGTCCCTCGCCCATGATCTCATCGTCGTCGCTGGGGTCCTCGAGGGGGTCGTATCCTCGAGCAAACGGGGTCTTGGGCTCGGTGATCTTCATGGTGGCGGTGCGCTCCTGCTCCGTCAGGTAAAGGTTGGCCTCATCCCACTTGAGGCGCTGCGCCGACTCTTCCGCGTCGTCGCCGTGGTGCGAAGGAGTGCGGCTCGAGAGGCGGCGGAGCTGTGCGCCCGAGGATGAGCGGCGGCGACCGGCGTTGTATTGAGTGTTGACGATGGTGAGCTCTTTAGCGCTCAGGGTTCGGTGATCTGGCGAGACGGGGGAGACAGGAGGAGAATGATGAGAGGCGTTCTTCAAGATGCCTATGCAACCCAGAAAGCGTTAGCAGAGTGTCTCATCTTCGAGGTGTCCTTTTCCCACTTCAGGGAGAGACTATCGTGGAGATGGTGGAGGTGGGGTAGCATACCCTTAGGTTGCCTAGATGGTGAGTGCACAGGCGAGTGCAGGACGGGACTCGTCGACGCCATGGTTTCGATGATATATAGTCGCAGTAAAAGGTTGAGGTTAAGCTAGTTCGTGTTTTTTTCTGTGTGTTTTCCGCATGCGAAAAAAAGTGCTTTGCTTGGAATGTGTGTGATGTGGGTGAGTAGAATGTGTGTGAGGTAATGATTTGATTTGGTAGGCTAGAATAGGTAATGTTCAAGCAGCAGGCACAGCGACATTCCCTTGTAAAATAGTCACTCGGCATGCGCAGGTGAAAAAAAGGAGCAATAGTGGTCCACTGGTCTCCCTAGGTAGCGCTCCCACATGAACAGGTGATAGAGTAAACGACTAGCAGGGGGAAATTTAGTCCTGAAAGTGGTTTGGCCTTAATCTAGCGTAGTCTGATTGAGTGTCGGACGAGATCAAGAGAGGCTTGGCAGTTATGAGTAAGAGAGAGGATGATGGAGGGGTGGAAGTCAGGTGGTAGTATGGGGACACTGAGAGTTGGAAGGCTGGAGATCTCCGAGGGTCAGATGGGAGGAATGGCCGTTTGAGAGGTTTAAAAAGAAGACGAGAGAAGGAAAAGTTGGCAACCTGCAGCAAGAGTGGGAAGACTTTTGGGGGAAGCCGGTTTAGGCATTTAGGCAGGAGACAGCTGGCTGGGCTGAGAATGAGGGGGGAAGCAGAACGCGACACGATAGTTGAGGCTCTAGACACTGTCTAGAGTGCCTGCTGTTTCTGGCAACGCTGGGCAGCGGGTGCTGGCGACAACTGTTTCTGCCTTCTGTCTTTGTCTTTGGGTGGCAGACTAGTAACTGTTGCGTTGGCGGGGTCAAGTACCATCGTGGCTGAGGAGGGGTTGGGTGGGGTACGATGTACTTGCCGAAGGTCATGGAAGAGTGCGACACAACTGCGGTCGGGTATATCACCGAGAACTACCCAAACCCAACCCAAGCCGCAGACTTCGACGCCACAAACACTTCATTCGTACATTGCGCGTGGACACTTGTACCACCATTTTCGGGGTCGCCAACAGCTCGACCCTTCCTTCGTACACGTCGCAGAACCACAGGACAGAGCAGAGTTTGTCATTGTCCTAGCGAATCTCATCACTCCACCCAGGGGCTAACACTCTCACAACGTAACAAAATGCAGCAATTACAAACTGGGCACATTGATGTCATTTGCGTCCCGAGTGTGCCGAGGGCAGAGATGCATCCCTTCCCCTCCTCACGTCATGCCGGCCGAATGTACTGACAATAGTTTACTTCGTCGGGTCCAAATGTATTCCAGCTTAGAACTGATCTTCTCTGTGATTCCTCAACCAGATCAAGGCATCTCAGCTCATGCATGTCTTCATGCAAGGTCTATAGTAAGGCACAGCGGTTCGAGTTGTTAATGTGACTTGCGTAAGTGCATCAACTCCATACCGCCTATGCATACACACCAGTGACATCAACGTATCTCGATGGCTCCGACAATACTACTAAGGCCTCATGCGAGGTCAAAATCCCCGCTCTGGGTCCCTGAGCCATGTGTGTACGAAGTATGAGTGAGTTGAGTGTATAGGGCCTTTAAGCTTGAAATCCAGACTTATCACGCCGAAACACGAGCATATCGTAGGCCACTTCTTTCCTCAGTACAAAATAGATTGATAGATCCGGCAATTATCATAGCTGGTAGGTTGTGCAATTCTCATCAATCACTAACACTCCGCGCCTTCGTCAGCGAAGAGCTACTATGATTTCTCCATCAAAAATTCTCCGCTACTGTTCCTAGACATTTATAGACACCATCCCAAAAAGTGAGGGATGACGAACCCGGCGGGGGCAACGACGCAAGGGATAAAAAGTGCAAAGAGGGCCAAAAATAGAAGATCTGCACTAGCCCGGAATCGAACCGGGGGCTAGTCGAAACTTGTGTGAAACATGGCAACGACCAATTTTACCACTAAACCACTAGTGCCTTGATTGTTTTGAGAGTTCCAAATGACGCTATATATATCATCAATCATTATCGGAGAATTGTAAAATCGAAGGGTCGTAAGGGTCGACTCTTCAACACAAGCGAAGCTTCCCTTCCGTCTAAACATCTCCTACTCTTTTCTAAAAACAAAGAAAAAACAACTTAACCCTCCCGATCCTCATCCTTAATCTTCGTCTTCACAAACGGATTCTCCGTGTCCGAATCAGACCTCCCAATGCTGTAATACCTGCCAAAAACCCTCGACTCAAGATCCTTCACACCACCCGCCTTCCTCTTGGCCACCCTCCTAAAGTGCACTCGCTTCGCAAACTTCCACATCTCAACACCAGCAAAGAACACCGCCGTCTCCACAAACACAATGCCCCACTCCCATGAAATCCCCTCGTGCCTAAACACGACCCTATTGAGCCCGGGGATGTAGAGGATAGGGAAGATGGAGACGATGCCGGCCACGATGGACCAGAAGAGGAAGCGATTCTGCCAAAGATCGCGCGCCCACTGCGTGAGAGGGTGCTTTGTCTTGGGCTTCATGCGGAAGAAGCTGCGCCGGAGATCCATCATCTCGATGGCGAGGAAGAGCGAGAACCACACCATGGCAGTGAAGCAGGTCGCGCGGGCCCGGAAGACCGTGTCGCAGCCGGCCGAGTGGTGGTTGTTGCAGTTTTCGCCGATCTCGCCGTCGCCGAAGCCGTAGAGGACGAGGACGAAGCTGCTGAGGCAGAGGGCTGCCATCCAGAGGCCGTAGACGAGCATGTCGAGTATGAGCTCGGGAGTGAAGACGCCTTGTTTCAACTAGTAATAAAGTCAGGAATTGTTTCAATAGAAAGGCGAAGAAGAAAAAAGACAACTGTTCTGAAGACTTACGTTCTGGGGTGGTCGCCTCATGATATCAGGCGCGGCACCCTGGAAACCGAGGCCCATATCAGGGAATGCGGACGTAATGAGAATCTATATATCCTCAAGGTTAGTATGCCATCGAGAGAGAGCATAGTTGCCAAAGATCGATCGATCCTTCAGCTCTGGGGTGGGACAAAATACTTACAACCCACATAATCTCCACAGGAGACAACGGAAATACCGAAAGCCTCGTATGATCCTTGAAAGCCAGCGCAATGAGCAGCGTACACGCCTGCGCAAGATTCTGCGCCAGCACATGCAGCACGAACTTCTGAATGTTATCAAACATGCGCCTCCCTTCCTCCACAGCGTTGAGAATCGAAGCAAAGTTATCATCCATAAGCACGATATCCGAAGCTTCCTTGGCGACGTCGGAGCCAGACTGGCCCATGGCGATACCGACGTCGGACTGCTTCAAGCTGGGAGAGTCATTGACACCGTCGCCCGTCATGGCGGCGAACCGCTTGCGCCTATGGAGGGCTTCGATCATGCGGACCTTTGTGCTGGGGGCGCAGCGAGCGACGACGAGGGGCAGGAGGGGAAGCTTATCGACTTCGTCGTCGGTGAGCTTGTCGAATTCGCGGGCCGTCATGACCATGGCCTTGGCGACGTCGGCAGAGATTTCTTGCATGCGGCTCGGTAGAATGCCGACTTCCTTTGCGATGGCGCGGGCCGTCTCGGGGTGATCGCCCGTAAGCATGTGTACGCCAATACCGGCCTGATGGCACATCTTCACGGACTGGGCCGATTCGGGCCGAGGGGGATCGTAAATGCCAACAAGACCGCGGAAGATGAGGTCGTGCTCGAACTCGGAGCGGTCGAGTTCCTCCTTGGAGTCTACCTTCCTGGTTCCGGTGCGGCTGGCGAGCGCGAGTACGCGGAGACCGAGGCGGGCGAGGGCCTCGAGGTTTTCCAAAATACCGGCCTTGATCTCCTCGGTCATGGGGGCGTTCTCGTCACCTACGCGGATCGTGGGACAGCTGTCTATGATGCGCTCGACGGCACCCTTGGTGAAGACCCATTGCTGCTTGGCGGCGGTGTCCTCGAAGATGACGGACATCTTCTTGACGTCGGAGTCGAACGGGAACTCGGCGACTTGCTTCCACTGGTTGCCCTCGCCCGAGATCTGGAGTCGGTTCCAATTGAATCGAGAGGCGAAGACTTGGATGGCGATTTCGGTGGGATCGCCTCGGGCGTGCCAGACGTCTTCGTCGCCTTCGGCGCGGCGCACCGTTGCCGTGTTGGCGAGAGAGGCAATGTGAAGAAATTGGACGAGGGTGTCGTTATCCTTGGTGGCGGTCTCGCGGTCAATAGTCTCTTCCTTTTCAGAGATACCGATTTCCCTGGGTGGCTTCTTGGCAAGGGTGATTTCTCCCTCGGTTGGGTTGAAAGGATGGCTTGAGTGGCCCACAGAGAAGGTGCCAACTCCAGGAAGCCAGGCTTTTCGGACAACCATTTTACCTTGGGTAAGGGTTCCGGTCTTATCGGAGCAAATGTCTGCGAAAGACAAAAAGGTCTTCTGTTAGTGGCTGAAGAATCTTAAAGGGGGGATGGAGAAGGAGAAGAAACATACTGGTAACGGCACCAAGAGCCTCCAAACTTCGCAAGTTTCGAACAATGACTTGTCGCTCAACCATCCGCTTAGTACCAGCAGCCATGGTAATAGTAAGCACGACGATGAGAGACGCAGGAATCATCGAAACACCAGTCGCGACAGCGTAAATAACCACCTCTTGCTTAGACGAGAAGCTATTGGCAGCCAGCACGATGATAGCACAGATGATGGCGACGAAGAAGAGCAGAATGGCAAACTTGGAAAGCTTCTTCTGGAGCGGCGTTCCCTCACTGACGCCAAGGAAGCGAAGAACGGCATCGTACACAGTAAGGGTATAAGCGATGCCATAGCGCCCAATATTGGCCGTTCCGTCTTCCTTCTTCTTGACCGGTCGGCGCCGCGACTGCTTTCCTCGAAGAGCGGCAGCGATCTGGCCAATCTCGGTATACATCCCCGTAGCGAAGACAATACCGCGAGCACGACCCTTCGTAACGGTGGACGAACTATACGCGACGTTGAGGCGATCACCGGGTCCCGTATCCGCCTCAAAGGTAGCCTCGGCGTCCTTGCGCACGGGAAGGGATTCACCGGTGAGGAGAGCCTCGTCGGTTTCGAAGTTTATGGCCTCGATTAGACGCACGTCGGCGGGGACAGTGTCGCCGGTCTTGAGATCAACCATGTCGCCGGGGATGATCGAGACGGTGGGTACAACGATAGTTTGGCCGCCGCGGACGGCACTGGCTGTGGGGGAACTTAGGGAGCGCAGGGAGTCCATGGTCTTGGCGGCCTTGAACTCTTGGCTGGCGCCTACAGTGACGTTGATGACTATGACGGCGGCAATGACACCGCCTTCGATCCAGGATTTGATAGCAAGGGAGGCAGCCATAGCAAGTATGAGGACCTGTGCGGCGAGCAGACATTAATGGTAAGCTACTGGAAGTCTAAGGGTAGAGAATAAAATGAGGGCTCGCCATGGTTCCCACATCGAAGCAAATGATACAAGCCAGCTTTTGAGGAAATCACATCTCTAACCAGTTCCTTCTAAAAGGCAACGTGTATACGAAAAACTTCTACGTTCTCAAAAGTGGGAGGTGGTAAATCGCAGTTTAAAGGAAAATAACATACCAATGTCATGGCGTTGGCTATCTGACCCATTATAATCTTAAAGGGCTGAACGCCCTTCACCTCGCCAAACTCATTCCGGCCATACTCCTCGAGACGCGCCTTGGCCTCCGCAGGAGTAAGACCTTCGTTTGGGTTGGTATGGAGCTCCTTGATGACCTGGCTAACAGGTAGGGTATGGGGAGGTGCGGAGATTGGCTTATTAGACTGGCCCGACTCATGGGCGGCGATCGCAGGGTCCTGCTTCTTCGCCATTTTGTAAGCGTCTGGCCCGGTGGGCGGAGCGGACGAAGCCGGAGAGGCTCGGACGGAGACTCGGTGCTCCTTGATACGGAGTGTTTTATGATCCGGGGTAAAGTGGATGAAGGGGCGAAACAGAATATTAAGAATTAGACTCTTTTGAGAACGGGTTGATATCCAATGTAGTCTGCCAAGTAGTCTACCTAAGAGAATAGTAACGAGAGAACATCGAGAATTGGACGAAGAGGAGGGAATGCGATAGTTTATATTTGGATTCTCAGTTTGTACTCTACATCTCTGACGTCGGTCTTAGCCGAGCCAAGACTTTTAGAAGGCGCAAGATATCCAATGTATCTCGGGATGATTCACTCGAGGGAGGGGAGGGTATATGGAGTTGGAGGGGCCGATCCCAGGGAACGGCCTTCATAAACTAACATGATGTACCGCTCCGGGCATCCCGTGGGGGAAAGGTACATCGGGGAACCGGTCCCCGGCCAAGGCTGGAGATGATAATCTTGACCCACCATGCTTCCTACAGCAAGACCTCCATTGAGCACGATTGTCCAAGAGCTGGATCCCCCGGTCAAAATAGCCGGGTTCCACTGGGGTGATCCTTGTCTGCTCGGACGCAGAGTCAATGAACCCTGATGGGAATGATGCACATATGTCCAGTTCTAGTTTAAACTCACATTGGCATCGAATCACGAGGGCATTGCTTCGGTTTCGCAAAGAGGCTCTTCTTTTGAGAAGAAGACTTTCGATACCGTCAATCAACCCAGGAACTCAGCAGTCGCCAGGGGCCTCAAAAGATTCAAGATAGGAACTGCCAAGAGTGGCTGGCGTGAGAGCAAAAAGAAGACTTCCGTGGATACGTCATCACCTTTTCCCGGCCTGCCAAGAGAACCGGACGCACGCCATTGACAACCTGCGGCTCGGTGCCTATCGTCGATTCCGAGTCATTCGATAACTATTGGACCGAGGGCCCGAGGGAAATCAAACAATGAAGCACCTGGAAGGCTTGGCAAGGTGGATCGGTAAGGCAAGGAGTCTCCAGATGCTTGAAGCTTCCATGGAAGTGGAAGCAACAGGTTCGGATTCGCCTTGTGAGAAGGATATTCACGTGATAATTTGTTTTCGCCACTGCGCCACACCGCCTTCCCCATTCTGTCATCGCCAAGATGCCAAGCGCCCCGATCTTGGGGTGGTGGGGGACAGGGGAGGGACACGGCAGGCGTTCACTACCACGAAGTCTATCGGAGACAGGTGAACTTGGGATCGAATCAGCACGCCAAGAAATTGCGGTCGGTAAGGTAGAAGGTTAAGCGTAGGCAAAAGTCGGAGGGGCCGAGTATCGATCCAAAGTATTTCTGCAAAAAAGGGACAATCCTCGGCCACTGATAGAGATCTTGTCAACGATAAACTAGCTTCGCCCGGGGGCGTGTTAAGGTTACTCGATGAGGGGCCTGCCGTAGCTTCGGCACTATCGAGACTTCGGGAGCGCATTTAGATTTGCCGCCCACGAACTAGTGCAAGTTCGTGCACGAGGTGCCTCGAGGGAATCGACGAACCAGAGGGACGGACACGGACTCGTTTTTATCGCAATGCCCTCTCGTGAGCGAGATAGATAAGCTAATAGGACGGACGCATGCGAAACGCTCTTGTGGAGCTGGAAGCAGACCATATGGGAGCTACATTAGCGTCTTGGAATGGAATGATTGATGGCTCCAATGCTGGCGAAAATAACACGGACGGCGAGGACGTCGGTATATTGGTAGCAAACTAGCCTCAATGGGGAACCGCTGCTGTCAGAACTTAACCACGTCTACCGCAAGGTTGCTGCTGTCGAATCTGGCAGTTGATGTTGTGACAGCTTGACTTACACAACTTTACTGAGAGACCTGCGCTGCTCGGGTTGCCTGACTCTGAGCTACTTGATACTTCCAACCAGGAAGCCGGTACTCATGGGGCTCTTTGAGGTTTTACATCTAAACCGTAATAAGCTGACATTCATAACATACGCAGAATAAAGTGACCGCTAATATCGATCGAGATTGATCGAGATATATATTAGTCCTGTCAATAATGAAACTCGATCGAGTCTACATTCTGAATTGTTGGGAGTTCCGCATCCTCTACTGAGGTAGAGCAAGCAATAAGTGTCCGAGGCCAGTTAGCCTTCTCAATAGCACTTATCAATGCCACCAGCACAATTACAAAACCGCTTCGCCCACCACCAGGTGTCTTGATTGATGTATTCAGTAGCTGTGACGCCACATATCTGACCCTGTTTGGACTCTGCGCCAGCACAGAGATAGCTCCAAGGGGTTGCTCCAGTTCGCCTTTTGAACTATGCTTCGCCACACCATCAATTGAGGCATTCTTCCCAGATAATCCGAGAGATACACAGAAAGAAGAGTGAATCCGTAGTTCAATCACCACAGGGCCACGAATAACTTATTCTTTTTGCTGGATGGATGCTACGTTTCTGTTGGTATAAATCGCAGTCCACGGCGTGATGTAGACTTGAGAAAGTAGATCCCCAGACGAATCCTTCGCCGTTCACGAGTAAAATAGACTCCTCACTGGTAACTTTGCCTACCCTCCCCTCACTCGGTGTCTGCCTTCTGCAGTTAGAACACGGCATCTCCACAAAACCATATTACCTTGGCTGGCCAGGGAATCCACAGCTCAGCGTCATGTGCGAGCAATTCTGGACGGTGTTTCGAGATTGCGGCCACTTTGAACGCAGCTTTTGGACCTGCGAGGACTGGAGCGACGCGCATCCCGCGGCGAATCAGCAGGGATCGACAACCCGCGTAAACTATATCGCTAACGCGGTGTCTGCAATAGTTGAGAAGGAGGGCAGATATGATCACTGTGCACACGCTCCGTCTCCGTCCCCGACTCTGATTGAACACGGCAATATTCCCATTATTATAGTGACGCAGCCGTCCAACCAGGGAAATTAGTGGATGGTTCGCCATTAACAACGACTTCAGAGAAGACTGGTACTCTCCCCCGTTTTTTCGGCTACTAATAGTTTCTCCCACCATCTCTACAAGACCCACTCCCGTTGCCCCTATCAAACCAGACGTTGAATCCAGACTTCATGCTGCATCAAGATCAGCGATGAATGTATTATGGAGTTCGTTACCGCGAAAAAACCCATGGTGCTAGAAAGCACAGAGCCCCAAGAACCCCCCATATCACCACCTGAACGGGTCCTAGTTTAGACGAGAACGCATCTCGTGCCTAGGGATACCTTATTTCGAGAAACTTAAAGCGAATGAGAACTCTTATTCCCAACACCAATGGGAACGCGACCATGTCAACGGCCACGACTGTTAGTACAACAATGTGTAATGTTACTTCATCGTTGACCATGGCCAGTCTCCCAGCGACGAAGTGCCAATCTCACCCTATGGACCGGAGAAGGATTTGTAAAAGCGCAAACCCTTGGCGCAGCTCTAGTAATACTATGCTATGTTGCTAACAAGCTCTGGTGTAAACTAGGGAGCCGTCCCTCCTCAGATACGGACAATGCTCAAGAACTACTAAAGAAGGAGCTGGAACCTGTGCTTTGGTCCAATCTCAACTCGTTTATTTGCGCGAAAGATGAGAATGATGATTAGGTTGTGTAGTAAATAAGAGTTGAGCCAGCAACGAAGCGCTCGGAAACAGTCGTATTGTATCTGATTCTCAGGATAATATTCTGCTTCACTGTCCCCTAGGCTGTCTTGATAATTTTAACTGGGCAAAAGAGGAAAAAGTTTTGCTAACATTTGATCAACATCAATCCTCATCACAATTGGACTTGCAGCCTCATTTCGTAACTATATGACTGTACCTTCTCCTTTGTGCGAAGAAACATCTGATCGTCAATGCAATCAATACAATCTCGCCCATCAAATTGTCGTTGTCCCCGCTTCGAGATCTGCTGACGTCATTAACTAGACAGGGCAAGCGACATCATCCAAATCTCTGGACAAGCACACGACACTTAAGGCCCTGAGTAGTTTTAACATGAAATGAATAAGAGTAAGAAGAAAAAATAGCAAGTCCGCGGGATTAACTCTGCCGCCTGCAGATTGCGTCTCGTTTACTAACATTCTGCACACTAGGATAGTGATATTTACTGCGCATGGTGTTTGTAGTTTATGTGAAATGCATTGATGCTGCATGAACCCTCCACGCTTTGCTAACACAGTGTACGAAGTAAGTGCCCCTTGGCGATTAGCTCGAGAGATTGGTTTCATCCCAGAGCGATAACTCTTTCCAGTCGAACAGGCCTTAATTATTAGGGATTCAAAAAAAGTCCTATTTCCACGTTGCGATAGGGGTCCCGGGGTTCTTATAAGGAAACTCTGATTGATGCTTGATCTTAGCGTGCGAGTAGGGACCATAATCTCAACGGTCGAAGTTTATGGACGACGCATGTGGCCCTCATGCCCCGCCTCAACCTTCTGCACATGTACAAGGAAGTAAACAACTAAACTTAACACTCAACGCTGATAAAGACCGGCGACGGAAGGTTCAACCCTTTCCTTCTGGGACTGGGGTTGCACCTTGCCTAGTTTAGTTTACTCGTAGCGGGCGCGAGTTGGAGATGGAGGGTAGCTTGTGATGCATGGCGTGATGATAATCCATGGGAAGGCGCCCTTCACACCCTCCACGCCACCATCTGTCCAATCCCATCAGTGGCTCGAACTCTTCTCATGATTCATGATGTAGCCGTACAGTTGTACGCAAGACAGATGCATTGAGGTCAAGTGAGTGGCATTGACAAATTGACAAATCTAGTCCCCTGCCCAACCCTATTGATCCCTCACCCTCTCTCTTCTTTTTCTCTATCCCCAGCCTCGCTTGGTTGCATTTTATTTCTCCGCATTGTTCCCCGCGCAATTTACCATAAATCCCGATTCCCGACCATTATAGAGTCTCTGCAAAGACAAGACATGGTGTCACTGGAATAATCGAGGCAGTTTTCTCATTGTCTTGACTGGGCAAGAGCACATACTCAAGCGGGAAAGCCATAGACAACCTTTATTCATTTGTTTTTTGAAGTCTACCTCGTCCGCCGACGTTCATTTCGCATTGTCGATCCTACGAGTCGTGAATCACTTCTGATTCCTACAGCAAATACCCGACGAACTCCTCTCCGTTGTAATCTAGCGCCGGCGGTGACGTTGACGAAGGCGGGTCCCCGACGAGAACGCTGAGCACGCACCACCGAGTAATTAACCCCCCGAACGAGCTCCACAGCGCCCTGAGTGTGGAGTAAAACACCGGATCTCGACAGATAGATAAAAGAGAAGGGGGAAAATCCGGTCTTCTGGAAGTGTCTTTTCGGTTGCGATGCGCGACCCGAATGGTCGACCGCCATGTCGCGCGTGGTCAAGGAACACATAGGTGTCATTATCCTAGGCATCTTTATCTTTTTCGCAGTCATTGCGCCTGCGTATGTGTTGAGAGAGCCTCCGCCTTTCCCCAACTCTCTCGTGAGAGGGTCTGGGAAATATTCTAACTGATTTTCCACTTTTTAGATGTTGTATTGTCTGGGCTCGTAAGCGAGAACATAGGAAATACCACCCATCACCGAACGCATTCCGAAAGGCGCGACGAAAGCTGGGGACGGTCGCCGAGTGTAGGAAGGACACCGAAAGGCACCTTGGTGGAGGCGATTCTGAGTGGACCGGCAACTGGTAAGTTTGAGTTATATATCATGCTAAACTTCCTTTCGCCACGTTTCTTTCGTGCGTGAGAAGGATTCTCGAGCCTTTTCCTCGAGGTTGTTCCTCAATCGCCGAACCCCACCAAACTACACTCATTCCCCGCATACTCCATCCGCCATCCAGAGGATACCCAGATAGTGCTGATGTGGACTCGGGTGTCCATTATGCTTACCCCCCCCTTCAAGACCCAATTAATGCCAAACCCAGTTCTCTGGGCTAGAACTTTACTAACAAGAATTTGCCAGTCCTATATGCATCGGGCCGCTAATTGCAGAGGCCAACGGAAATCCCACAGAGAATGCCACGGAAAAGGCTACAAAGGCCACAACTGAGGCAACGCCGTCTGTCGCTGGAACCAGCACCCAAGACAGCAGTACTCAGGACGCAGATGCATCGGGGAGTAGCAAGGAGATAGCGGCCGCGCCAACGAGCTCAATAGCCGAAACTCAAAGAGGCGGAGGGGACGGAGGCGCTGCGGAAGCCCAAACCGCATCGACATCGACCAAGGAGGGAGGATGCTCGCCGATGATGCTATGGATTACGAGATGGCTGCCACCGAGCCTGCAAAAGAAGTGCAAAATAGCTCCCGATCGTGACGACGAGATTTTAATGCTGAAAAGCTGCGGACATTGGTTCCACGCTCGCTGTCTGTCGTCGTGGTTCCTGATTGATCGCTACGACTGCCCCGTGTGTCGGAAGCCCTACTGGGATGGAAAGCCGAAGAAGGGACCACTCTCGACGTGGCTGACGTCAAACTATAATGTTGATGCTGTGAGGGTGGGCGCAGGGACGATGGTATGATGGTATGATTGGTGATGTTCTGGATAATTTGTGATGGGCTATAATCGGACTCGATCTTGCGGTTGCGGCGCTAAGGAATATGATGGAGGTCTACATACGGGGCATGAATTCTCTGCAGGGATTTTGAAACTGGGTCTGGAATTGGAATTTGGGTTTACATCGAGGAATGGGTGTCTTCGTCTTCCTGTCTCTACTTGGAAGACAACTGCCCCTCTTCTGCTGTTGCCGTTCGTTTACTCTTGTTGGATCGGGACTGATTTTTGTGGGGAGATACCATGGGCATTCATTGTTCTTTGTGAGGAAACCGTGGGGCGTTATAGGAAACGGAATATTATTGACATGATACCACTACGTCATGGCGCGCACTCTACGAAGGCAGCCAAAATCAATCAAGCACGGATCGCATTCGCAAGCTTGCTCCAATCAGCGAAGAGAGAGTAGAGTCGTGGACCAATAATCGAACATATGCCTTCTGCAAATGAGAGAAGCTCTGGGCATTTTTCAAGATTCCATAGATATTTTTTCCAGCTTCGTCCTGGAGCTTGAGCTTGCCAAGAGACCATACAAGTTGATAAAGGGGCGTTGTTTTAATACACTTCTTAGGACCAGACGAGCTGTCGTTTATTAATGCTTGTCTCGGTTCAGCAAGAAGCGACATGTCCAGTGTCAAATGCCAAATGCTAAATGTTGGTCACCTGGTCAGCCAAATTAGCGACCTGCTCCACACCACCTCACGAGACGGGAAGACACTCAAGATCAACTTCAGCTCTTCACTCAAGCTCCCCTCATCCACCGCATTATCCACAGCGACAGTCTCTCAACCCTCATAGACTCGCGATACCTATGAGAGAAATATCGTACTTTTCTTGTAGAGAGAATAATCCTCTCTACATATTTACAGAATACCCCTTTGCCATTAATATCTAGTCCTTCCCCCCACAACCATGGACACCACACCTACGCGCTGGCGCTGGCACCTCTCCGTCGAAAAACACTCCTTCCGCCTCCTAATAATAGTCCCCATCCTCCTCGCCATCGCAACAGCCATAACCCTCTTCAACCACTCCGACTACAACCTCGTAGCCCTCTACTCCCAATGCCACGCC